>JAJLXG010000039.1:0-85576 GCA_030571235.1 Wickerhamomyces sp. yHMH26
TGGGGCCCGGTTTCTATCCCGGTTTTCGTTCGAAGACGGTGGTGATTCTCGGTTTTTGCGTGGCCGAGTTGTTGATGAGTTTCGGCGTCGACGAGAAGTATCTCGAGAGCCAGTCATCGTGAGAGGGGCAGAGTGGTCTTGAACGATTCGTATAAGTCTTCTGATTCGAATGGTACTACTCTTCTGGTGATTGAAGAGCTATTTCCGCCAAAAATTCCAAATTTTTTTTTTTGCGGTTAGGCTGGTTATATGGTTTATCTGTAGACCTCTAGTACTACGAAAGACTTAACTTCCGAAAGCACCGTCAGTATACAGTACATATAGTTTTATGAGGCTTCTGGCTGTCTTACGTTTCGCCACTTCCTCAAATGTTTTCACAGCGTGTTTTTGTGTTCCTTATAAAATTTCAGGCCAAGTGTGCAAGGACACAACTTTTAAGGCAAACCTCACAAATTGGTCCCTTGGCCCAGTTGGTTAAGGCGTGGTGCTAATAACGCCAAGATCAGCAGTTCGATCCTGCTAGGGACCATTTCCTTTTATTTTTTACTACTTCCGGAGAGTTAGCTATAAAAGTTTATCACGGTAATGTTTGGGTTTTTTAAATGACAATATTTTAGAGTAGAATTTAATGATTATGTCTGATTTCGTGTTCCGAATAATTTGAATTACGGTTGATCTGTTGACTTTCAGTCTGTGTGATGCTTACCGTAGATTTGAATATGAATGTCGTAACATGATTCCTTTAGGTGTTACACTTTGATGCTATGCGCTCCTGATTATTACGATTCCATTTGATCTTGATCTTGAAGCAACAAAACGTTAAGCTGGTGTATTATACAGTTCTATCTCACATATAAAAGCAATAGTCTGTCGAAAATGATTTCATTCACATGAATAAACCATAAATTATGACACTAAGTAGTGAAGTCATTGAAGCTTTAACCATGATTGCACCACCTGAAGATGTAGAGGAAGACTGAGAGGTAGTTGTTGATTCAACAGATGTAGCTAATGTACTAGACGAAACAACTGGAGAATTAGTGGAGGAGGAGGATTCGGAGGAGGATGGGCTTACAGAGGATGAAGATGAAGAATCAGATGAGCTTTCAGAAGAAGATGATGATGATGATTTTGATGATGACTCGCTCGAAGAATGGGAAGAGGAAGATGATTCAGAAGATTCACTTGATGAGGATTCATTTGATGAAGAAGACGAAATTTCCGATGAAAAAGAAGAAGATGAAGATTCACTTGGAGATGAGTTTTCAGATGAGGAAGATGAAATTAAAGAGAAGTGGGAAGAACTTGAGCTTGATTCCACTGTAGATGAAGATCTTGAACTGGAGCTCGAACTTGAACTTGAGCTTGAAGCTGAGCTTGAACTTAACTTGGAAGAGGAGGAACTTGAAGATGATGAAGATGACGAACTTGAACTTGAACTCTGACTCGAAGATGACGATGATGATGATTGTTTACTGGAGGATGATGAACTTTTACTTGATGAAGCACCGCCAATGGAAGCACCAACATTCTTACATGAGGCTTCAAATCCATCTAAAGCAGAATCAGAATCACCTTCTGGACAAATACTTTCAATACACTTTTGAACAGAATCACCATCGTTTTTACAAACACATGCAACTTGATTCAAACCTGAACAATCGTCTGATTTCTTGGTGACTTGTGAAACACAGGCAAGTAAACAAGCAGGTGGAGTTGCAATAACGTTTGAAGTTAATAAAGATATGATGGCTATCGATGATAGAGTTGACGCTGTGAATCTCATTATTAAGAGTGAGTATATGTGTTTAGCGAATGGCAATATTTGGTGCTGGCTTGCTGGATCTCTGTGATTAGCAATTCATTCAAAGAAAAGGGTTAAATTCTTTTGTTTTGAATTTAGATTTTGTTTTTTTTTAATTTTTTTTCCAACCTTTGTTTGTTTTGATTTCGTTGTCAGGGTGATTTATTATTGACACTTTCATAAATGACAGATTAGTAAATAGTGTAATATATGTCAAAAGATCTGAATTGTTTTAAATGCTCAAGTAACGGGGTGCTCTGAAAGTGGTTTTGGGGTATCTAAAAAGTGAAATTTGTAACTGTGCTATCCATTTATTGGAGTTAGAATATACAAATCTTATTTGATATTTACTGAAAAGCTAGACCAAGTCTTGTACAATCAAATATTGGTATTTTTATTACTGGGGTTATTAATTTTAAGAATAAAAACTTTTCGGACTCAGAAGAAACGATTCACTAAAAGTTCAGAGTTCCAAAGAATGTTGAACAGTAACTTGAATATTCAAAAAAAGCTTATTAAGATTGATATATCTTTTGTTGAAAGGTTATCTATATAAATATTCGCGATTGCATTCTGTATTCCAATAATTGGCTATAAACCAAAAAATTCATCATATCTCCTCCTACTAGAATTTCAGCTTACAGTTGACAGCCCGCATACCGATAACATGAGCTCAGAAGAGAAGATATCAGTCACTGAGATACCCACAAATGCCGAACAGGAGCAAGAAGAGAACGACTTAGACCTTTCTGATGTTCCTATGGATGAAGATGATGATAATGGAACTCATGATGACGACAACGAGAACGAAAACGAGAACGAAAACGAGAACGAAAACGAGAACGAAAACGAGAACGAGAATGAGAATGAGAATGAGAGTGACGCTGGTGAAATGGACGACTTCTACGTGAATCTTCTGAGACACGACAATGCTTACGTTTATGAGAAGTTGATCAAAGATATTCCAAAATCAACTCGTGTGCGATTGAGCAATAGTAATGGTAATAGTAATAGCGGCGATGTTGATGATAGAGATGAAGGAGATGAAGAAGAAGAACCGGAAGAAGAATTGGACGATGAGGAAAAAATGAGGCTATTGATGGATCATTTGGATCCTCAACAGATGTCAAGATACGAATACTACAGAAGAACAGGTGTCAACAAGGGAAGTGTCAAGAAAGTTGCCAATACCGTATTAAACCAGAGTGTTTCACAAAGTGTTGCAGTTGTTTTAAGTGGTGTTTCCAAAGTTTTTTTGGGAGAGATTATAGAAAAGGCCAAGTTGGTTAAAAAACGATTTGATAAGGCCAATCTATTGATTAAACTGGGCGAGAAAAAGGAATTGATCAATGAGATCAAGAGACAAGAGTCGTTATTGACAAACGAACCTGCTGGGTCATCTGTGATTGAACATATTCATTCGAATTTAAACATGTTGAAAACAGAGTTGAATAAGATTGAATTAGACAAAATCAATGAGAATGGACCCTTATTACCTGAACATATTAGAGAGGCTTGGAGACTTTATCAAATTGAAAGTGGGACTGCCCCAAATGGTCAGTGGAGATTACAAGGAGAGGCCAATGGTTTAATGTTTCGTTAGATTCACCAATTTGCAATGAACAGGCAATAGTGTTGTAATAATAATTTTAATTCTTCAATCTCATCAAGTATTTCAAGTTTTGATACTCTTTGTTGTTCCAATTGATCGATCCATTTGTTTAATACTTCAAACATATCAAGACTTTCCAATTGAGACTGATCAATCTGTAATAATTCGATCAATCTTGAAGAATATTTCTCCCTAGTGTTGAATTCCAATAACGAGGGCATAGAGATGTTTCTAATCTTCAGATTGTTGACCATTATCGTTCCAAAGTTATCATCGCCACCAATTGGGTCGTAAATCAACAGTGTCGCAACTTCAAGTTCTTTTCGAAGAGTGGTTATGATTTGATTCGATATTGCTGACTCTGTATAACAAAGCATGCATTCTGAGATGACAAGCGTGGGCACATCCGATTCTAAGCCCTGTAGTAGCGTCTGAAACTTGCTGATGTCTCTGAGATCGATCGAGAGCAACTGATATCGATCAGTGATGAGAGATTCATCCAAAGAGTTGTAGAAACTATCGTCTTGAGCCTGTACAAACTCAACACCCACAATCTCACTAAGTTGAGGATCAGTCTTGATCGTGGCGTGTTTCAACTTGGTCAGCGTCGAGAAGTCCAGTTCCAAGTAGCTCAGCGTGGGATGTCTTTTCAACAGCTTGAAGCCTCTTGTATCTGAACCGGCCCCTAAGCTCAGTATTCTCAAGCGTTCATGGCTTCGAGATTTTTCCAAAAAACGGTCAATCACACGGTCAATGGCCACTGTTCTGATGTATGTTCCCCTGTTGATCAGTGGCATCTTGACACTGTTGAGAATCCCATTGAGGACTCGTTTGGAGGACAAGCTGTATTCGAATCTAAGAAACTTCTCGTAGCCTCTAATCAGGTTGGGCAAGTACGGATCATCCTGTAGATACTTCTTCTTAACGGCGCAGACCCGGCACGAAAGGGCGTCAAAGTCGGTTGATCTGATGATTTTGATCTCGTTGTTCATTGTGTTTGTTTTTGATTTGAGCTTTGTGGGTTTTTTTGGTGTTGGGTTTGTTCAAAAGTTTCGATCTGTATTTCTTCTTCTCCTCAATCATCACCAACACCAACGTCAACCTCAATTAAAGGGCAAACTTGCTCCAGTAAATGCACGGCTCCCAACGCAAGCGCCGTCCCAGTCTTCAGGACAAGAAATTCTCGCAGTCGACCTCTTCACTCACGTCGCTTGTGCCCAACACTGAACAAGAACAACAACAACAACAACAGCAACAACAACAACAACAGCAGATCGCATTTGAATATGAGGACATCGTCTACGGCAAAAAGTCATCCATACAGCCCTACAAGCTCACAGACATCCTCGCCAGACAATCAGACGTCACGATTTCTACACAGATCGCACCTTTGACGGAGTACAAGGGCTATTTTTTATATCTCTTGGTCTCGTTGTTCCACACTGTATGGCTTCTATGGACCTTCACACCACAGTCAATACTGAACTACATGGGAATCTATTACTATCCTTCGCGATGGTGGAGTCTCAGTATCAGCTGCACGGTACTTGTCACGATGCTATACGTTTATCTTGCGCTGCTGCTTTGGAATGTTGAGTACGAGACTTTGCCACTGGACGATTTAAGAACGGTTATTGATAATGATTCTGTTGTCGAGGTCGATATTGACAGGTTTGGTTGGGAAGTTACAAATGGTGTTTTTGATTTGAGAATAACGGATGTTAATGATGTTCTTTATGGAGAAACATGAAATTTACAATAATCCATGAAAATTCTGCTGTTTATTCAGAAGGTGTAGCTGCTTTGCCATAAGTGCGACTTAGATTTCTGAAACCACCTCTTCCACCTCTACCACCTCTTTTTTCAAATGCATTAGTTCTTTTTGCTTCATTTGTATTTGTTGAAGGATGTTGTTCTGGATTTGGATCTTTTTCATCTTCAGGGACTCTTGCATTATCACCTCTTGAGCCTCCACGCCCTCTTCCACGCCCTCTTCCTCGTCCTCTACCCCTACCACGACCTACTGCTCTTCCCCTATCACGATCATTTTCAGAAGTTTGTCCTGTCTCAGCCTCTTCATTGTTTTGGGCTTCAGATTCCTGTGCTGGTGGTGCTGATTTAGGTCGCTCAGTTACAGGTGGTGCACTTGTTGTGTCTGCTGGTGGTGTTGTGGTGTGTGTTGGTGGAGTCGATATCGGTGTTGATGACGATGACGACAACCTCTCTTTTTTTGGCGATGTCTCGGTTTTGGACTTAGTCTTCTTTGGCTTCTCATCATCTTTAGCCCGTACGTCGTTTTCAACTGCAGCTTTCACATCATCTTTAACTTCATTTTGTTCTCCTTCTTCACCTTTCTTCCATTTCTTATCCTTCTTATTCTTTTGTTTCTTTATTTTGGCACTTGGTGATTCATCTTTCGACTCTTTGGAAGGAGACGAATCTTTTGATGAAGGTTTAACAGCATCTCCATCTTTCTTTTCATTTCTTCTCTTCAAAATCGTCTTCTTCTTTAAATCATCATTATCATTGTAATTGTCATCTCCTTGTTGTTTACGGTCACCAGCCTTGCCGTTCTTCCTCTTCGATTGGAACTCATCAACCGATGTAGTTGTTGGTGTTGACCAGGCATTAACTTCTGGTTTGGAAGCAGGTTTCAATTGTTCTTTTGTATCGTTTTGTTTGATCTTTGCCTTTTGGATTTCCTCTTCATGACCCAAAGTTCTGAAAGTCGTTTTGTTCAATTTCAAAGGGTTTAGTTTTTTCTCAACATCAAGTTCAACTTTTAAAGTATCTACTGGTTTGGCATTCCCAAAAGGATTTGGTTTCTTCACAACCGGAGGTGGAGTTGCCAGAACAGCAGGCTCTGATTTTAGCGGTTTCAACTGTTGTTGTTGTTGCTGCTGTGAAGTGGTCACAGGGACTGCTTTTGGATTCGTCAAAGGTCTTGTCTTAGGTAAATCGTAATCATAATGATGACTTCTGGTGAAATGAGGTTCAGATCTCTCTTGTCGAGCAGAGACAGTTGGATCATCCAACTCCCCAACCTTCTGGTTCAAATCGTTGAAAGTCTTGAAGTCCTCAAAGTTCCCTACATCGATCTGTAACCTGCCAAACCCGTCTTCAAGGTGGATGTTCCATCTCAACACTTTGTCAAACTCCTGTACAGTCTGTAACTCGACAAACGAGACTTTTCTTCTCTTGTTAAGGCAATTCAAAGGATCAACATGGCCTGATCTTAGCTTTTCAAAATCAATGTCCCAAAACAACTTCAACTTGTTGTATTTGGTGAATCTCGAGTTGAAAAGATCCTCCAACTGTTCAGTTCCAAAATGGCTTGGGACGTTGCTGAGCTTGACAATGTATGGAGGACCTACCGAGCTTGAGGAGTTGTAGGTCGGGTGTCTCGAGAAAGTGTTGTAAGAGTTGCTCGAATAGTTTAGATGATTTTGATTTAAGTGATTGTTTTTGTTCGTGATGGGGACGCTCACTGAGAAAGGATCGAAATCATCAACATCGGCCCAATTGCCGCCGCTGGACAGCGACACGTCCTGCATGAATTCGGCAAGAGAGAGCTTCTTCTTGGAGGCTGTGATTGTAAGCAGTTAGTTTTGCCTTTTGGCCATTGTGAATGTGATCCTAACAACAACATACTCATTTCTTTATTTATTTATCCTTCTTGTGGTTTCAATTCAATGTGAGTTCGTGAAATTGGGAATTGAGACTAATTTGATTAAAGTAGAAAGCACACTGCGATTGTCTCTTCTCAATACACGAAAAAAAAAACTGTTCGAAACAATTTTCAGTTTGTTATTTTAGTTGTTCACACTGCTTTTGAAACCAAACTTGAGCCTTTAATTCGAATTTGTCTATGAGAGAGCCTTTTAGATATAGAACGTGATCGCGGCTAAACACAATATCACATGACTAGTCACGTGGATTCAATACACATATTTTTTTTTCGCGTCTTTCTCCAGAATGTGCATAAACAGACGCGTCATATTTTTATGGATCGGTTGACTGGGATCAACAGTGGTACCCGCTTCGATTCAATCTGGAGAGGTGCAGACAAAGATGGCATCGTGCGATGAGATTGCACAGTTGGTTTTCGGTTCATGTGGTATCATAGGGCTCTTCATGCTCTGTACAATATGAGAGACAATCTGAACGATTATGCTCATTGATATTTAATTAATTGGAAGGTACATTTCATCAATTATGCACTTCAGAAATTTATAACCGTGACATATAATGTTGTAGGAGGTACCTTTGATCGAGATATATTATTTCAGACAAATCCTAGGTCTTTACTTAACGTTAAACACGTAAAGAACGTTAGCATTTATCACTAACAACATGGGATTCTTTTCAAGATCACACAGTTCAAAGAAGAGTACAGCTTCTTCCACATACAACGATGATTTGACGATGCTCACACCGCCATTGCCAACTTCACGTCGTTATATAAATTCCCCAGGATCATCCTCTTCAGCGGCTACTTTCAATCTAGAAGCGATAAGCCAGGAGAATTCTCAGTTATTCAACTCAAAAGCATCTTCAAGTACGATGAATGTTCACCATGTTGATTATCGCTCAACTTGTGCAACTTTACAGGGAGAGATTGAAAGAAATTTGATACTGGAACAACAAGTGAAATTACTCTCACAACAAGCATCGATTGCAATTGATAAATTGAATGAGGTTTATATAGAGGATGAACAACTGAGAAGAGACAACGAAGAGCTGAACTCCCAGATTGATGCGCTGATGAAACAACAACAATATGACAACACTAAATCAAAGAAACATCAAATGACACCACGTCAATCTTCGGTGTCATCCACAATAACGACTTCATCATCCAAATCAAGTGTTTTTACAAACGTGAGCCATAACCGAATGTCACCTGGCACTTCCATAAGTTCCATCAATTCCTACTTCTCGAACGAGATGAACGAGATGAACGAGATACACCAGGATCAAATGAAGAAATTGAGACATTCTAATGGCTTAAAGATTGCGAGATTACAACAAGAAATCGAACACCTTCAAAAAACTTTGCACAAGGAACAAGAGCAAAAAAGATCAATGCTTTCACATCTCAAACTGTTCAAAACACAAACACAACAGAAATTGGGATATTACAAGCTGCAAATCGTTGAGTTAACAAGACAACTGAATGAAAGGCAATCAAAAGATTACGAAACCAGGAATAAAATAAGGGAACTCCATGAGATGCAGTTCCATATCCAGCAGACAAAGAGTATATTGAAGTTGACATCGTGATCTTCTGTGACCAATGAGCCCGTATACTAATGACAATAATTCTTACGACTTCAACTTAGTGTAGTTAGTAGCTAGTACTAGTGAATGCAATCCGGGAATAAATTCACGTGATCGAAAACATTTCCGGGAGTAGCCACAGAAAGTTTTCCGCTTATGGTTGCCACACACGTGACTTTCACTAATCTGATTTCAAAAAGAATAAAAAATTTGTTTATCTACTGAAAAGTGGAAAAAAAGCTCAGATATCCACAGTTGTTAATTATAATACTAAATTTTATCGTGCTATTTTATTTCAGTTACTGGTGTTTGCTTTTTAATCAACTTTCCATCAGTTTCACACATTCTGCATTCATCAAACAATGGCCACAACAACAACTCAACGAAGAAAGAAATGGACCTTGGGACTGCTGATGCTCTCGATAGTGGTCATTTCCTGGGTGTTGTCGTCGTTCTTGATAAACGAAATCTTTGAGAAAGATCTTTACAGAAAACCGTTCTTCATCACTTATATCAACACTGCAACGTTCATATTCTATCTGATACCTTATGTGAGGAAATTGGTACACAATTATTTGAACCATGGGACTTTTGAAATCGAACAGGATTTCCTACAGATGAAAGACGACATTGACGACGTGTTGAACGCATCGGACGAGGAGATCGCGTTGAATTCGATAAACGATGACGAGTTCAGTTCGACCAACAAGTTGTCGTTGAAAGAAACGATGAAGTTGAGCGCTCAGTTCTGTATCATTTGGTACTTGGCTAACTTGACCACAAATGCCTCGCTAAGTTATACAAGCGTAGGAAGTCAAACCATCTTGTCATCTACCTCATCATTCTTCACTCTTTTGGTAGGATCTCTTGCTAAAACAGAGAAATTCACCAGCATTAAAGTCATTGGATTGGTTTTTTCATTCATTGGAGTAATTTTGATCACCAAGATTGATTCAGAAGGCGTATCGAGTGATGTACAACGGACTCCAATGAGTATCCTAGTGGGGAACCTGTTGGCTATTGGTGGAGCGTTTTTGTACGGTGTCTACACAACACTGTTAAAATTCAAGATTAAGGACGAATCAAGAGTCAACATGAAGGTGTTCTTTGGCTTTGTCGGGATATTCAACCTCATCCTACTTTGGCCATCGTTGATCATCTTCCATTATACCGGAGTCGAGAAATTCGAATTACCAAGTGGGAAATTTGTCTTGGGAATAATATTCATAAATTGTTTGATCACTTTCATCTCGGATTTCTGTTGGGTTAAAGCCATGTTATTGACGTCTCCATTGACTGTAACAGTGGGACTTTCCACTACGATCCCATTGGCTATGTTTGGAGATTTCATATTCAAAGATGAGAAGATCACAGTCGTTTATATCATTGCGGCCATAATGATTTGTGGTTCTTTTTTTGTGATCAACAGAGATGCTGAGAACGATAAACATATCGAATAGCATACACAGACATGTACTTCAGCTAATTTGCTCTCCCATTCTTTTTGCATTAAAAATATCTAGTTAATTTTCCCCATGACACACGACCTTTTGTATATTTTTCTAAAACCAATCTGTAAGCTTGTAAGGGTATCCTGGATCTTTGATCAAAAAGATTCGAGTGAGCTGGTTGAAAGTGTAAAAAATGAAGAATGTTGTGCTCAGAGTTAAAACACTTCTTTTTACTTCGTTCTCAACTCTGGGAATCAGCACAACAAGGAGATAGATCAACAATGTCAACAGGACATAAATAGAGGAAATTATGAACGTCTCCAGGCCGAACTGCCAATGCGTGCCACCGCTGTAATACATAATCTCACCCTTGTCGTCTTTCGCGATCAAGGGAATTCCTCTGATGATGGTAAACATGTACCCACTAGTCAGCACAATAATAGCCAAAGTGGAAAGATACTTGAAAATGGACCCTTTGTTCATCTTTGACAGGATCTTTTTCTTGAAGATCAACACCCCGAAGAAGGTGAAGGCAAAATAGCTTAAGAACTGAACTGGATTGAATTCTGCATTGACTAGAATATGAACACCGACCAGTTTACTGATAAAGTTGGCAAAGTCCAAGACGTCGTTGATTGCAGATTCGCCTATCGTGTAAGGATAGTGCGGGCTCGTGATGTTGGATAGAGGATCAGCCGTTGGAGGGAATAGTAGGAGTTTTGGGACCTGGTTGAGTTTCAGCTGTTTGTAGATCTCTTTGTTGTCGTTGTAGTCCGCAATGAAGAAGAAGACCTCGCCATTTCCAGGGTTAGTGGTGTAGAAGGAAGACGAGACTCTCTTGTAAATTGAGTCGAACTTCACACAGTAGTCACAGCCAATATTGGGGTCCAATGCCGTGAAAAGCACTGACGAGTAGTAATCTTTAGCACCGTTGAAGTACTGTTGGAAGTTCTCGTCGTTCACTAAGACAACGTTTCCAAGGTTTGGCTGGAGACGCGTGTAGAGATCCTGTGGGGAGAGTGCGGCGAGTGCATACGTCACGAACCACGCAGACAGCAGGGACAATTGCATTTTTGGCTACTCTTTGTGCGTCTTGTGGTTCCAAATCAAAACGACTTTTTTGGCTGGTTTTTTAGATTTTTGGTTCTATTCTGTAATAGGCTGTTTACCATATCCGGAAATATTCGCGGTCTGTGTTGACGGTTCTGAAAAGTAAACAAAAACAAAAAAATCAAAAAAAAAAAAAAAACAGTAACTGGAAGACGAGGAAAAGAAGGAGAATACGAGAGAAAAGACAGAAATGGACGCTACTGTTGTTGCTGTGCGGTTCGCCGAGTATACACGTGCTAGAGCTCACATCGATCACCTTTTGCAGAAAGATGCGCAGCGCCGCTCGTCTTTGAGTAACGCCCAACTTCTCAAGACACTCTTGTTGCAACAACTCTCCTTAAGCGAACAGAGCTCGAGGACACATCATAACCAAAACTCGATTAAACAGGACCTGACCAAGCTGCAGCATGAGAAGCGGCTGTTGGATAACAAAATCTCGCTATTAAACTCGGAGATCGAGACGTTGAAGAAGAAGAACTCGAATGAAAATGCTGTTCAAAAGGAGAACTCCTCATTGAAGAATCAAATCGCAAAATTGAACTCACAGTTAAACGAATCTCGCAACGAAAATAGCAAGGCGAAACAACAGTTTATCACACAGAAAGCTGTTCTTGAATCCAAATTGGAGAACTCTAAAAAGACAATCAAGACTCTAAAATCCTCAACAACTGGGTTAATCACAAGTCCATCGAAACAAACCAAAGCCATCGTTCCTTCCTTGATCTCTCCGATAAAGCTGAACAAGACAAAACCTTCCAATGCTATAATACTGAAGAAACCAGCAACTTCGGATTTTTCTGTGTCTCCATTCTTACACAAAGCCACGAAATCACCACCACCATCAACTCCATTACCAAACAACAACAATAACAACAACACAATTCTGGCACAATCAACACCGGGGGATGCATTAAAGACAATACCGAAGAAATCCAAGATAGGCACGAGTCATTTGAAGAATCTGTTATCACCAAATAAAGAAACAAAGAAAAATAAAAAACAAAAAACTTCGTTATTTGATGATGAAGAAGAAGAGGAATTTGATGATTTATTTGGATCAGGTGTAAAGAAAGTCGACAACCATATTGATAAAGAAGAAGAGGATAAAGAAACAAACGTCGATTCAACGTTTATCAAGAACAAAAAGAGGAAAAGAAAAGTTGGGGGCCGTGCTATTGTCGATGAAGAAGATGATGACTTGAGTTTGGGTCTAAACAACAAGAAATTCGTATCCCCTTTGAAAAGAGTCAAGTTGATGGATAAGATCGGAGGAATAAGTCCCTTAAAACAAAGAAATAAGGAACGAAACTTGTTTAAAGTGTGACTTTTCAGTTGATTAACATATATATATATCTGTTTGCATTAACCAAGTGAAAAACTTCCACTTGTAGTTGATGAAGAAGATGCAAGATTTGCAATTCTTCTCTCATGTTTTCCTTTTTTCATAACTTGTTTTAAAGCAATCGAGTCCAAAGGATCCAATAGTTCAAAACTACAAAGTAATTCTTCACTAACGCTCATAACAGCACCCCAATTATCGAATTCTCCACAGTAGTTGGGTGCACTGAACACAGTGACAAGAGATCTGTCGTTGAAGAATTCATAACCATCCTCAACAACCATATGAGCTCGACAAACCAAATCGAATCCAAATCTTGCAAGGAATTTATTTATAGCAACCTTATTGAAACAGTAAGAAACACCACGTTCGTTGTCTTCCCATTCATTCGATGCATCTGAAGGATCAGACCAAAGTAGGTCGTTGATTAATCCAAAATCAGGAACATCTGTGGGTCTATTGACATTTCTAATTTCATCCATTGAATTCAAGACTGGTGATAACCCTCCATGGACACAAAAAATCTTCCCAGCAACAATAGCAGCTAATGGTAGTGTGTTGAATGTATCGATAAATAACTTCCATGTTTTAATATTACAACGACGTTTGCATTCGTCATAAAATCCATAAACTCTGGTCACGTTTGCACACTCATGGTTTCCTCTCAAGAGGAAAAAATTTTCTGGATATTTGATCTTATAGCATAATAACAACAAGATGGTCTCAAGACTTTGTTTTCCACGATCAACATAATCTCCAAGGAATAAATAGTTAGCGGCAGGAGGAAATCCACATTTTGTAAACATTCGAATCAAATCTCCATATTGTCCATGGACGTCTCCCACGATCTTCACAGGAGGTGAAAGTTCTAGTAATGAAGGTTGTGATAGAAAGATCTCTCTGGCTTTCGAACAGATCAATGCAATCTCACTATTTTTTAAACAAAGACTCTTTGTTCTCTTACCAGCGTATCCTGCATCCAACAATTTTTGAATCAACTCTTCAACATCGATTGAATTCCCACCACCATTGAGTATCCCCGTCATTGTGGGTATTGCAGTAATTGTCGGTGTGTTGTAGCTGTTATTAGTCGATGCCGATGCCGATGCCGTTGTTGTAGAGTTATTTATAGGTGATTGGAACGGTGTAGAGTATTGTGAAAAGGAGGATTTCCGACTTGGGGTGTTGGGTATATCAATGGAACCAGTAGTGGATGGGTCGTTATGTGACAATGAAGGAGATCTATGGTGATAATTATGATCGGTGGAATTGCCACTGGATGATTGCCCTTGAGAGTTCGAACTGGACTCACGACGAACGGTTTGTGAGTTCAGAAGTTCTTCAGCAGCATCACTGTTGTTTCTCAAAATGGGTTGTTTCGGTTCAATTTGAATCATCGATGGTGGTAATGAAAGGTTTGACAAATCTCCATTTGGCGTAGTAACACTTAGTGAAGGAACGTCTCCTGCATAGGCACCGGAATTCGAATTAGAGCTGGTAGTTCTGTGAATAGAAGACAATGTCTGTACTGCGTTTGAAGAGTTCTTGCGCGAGGCATGTGGAGTGTTTGGTACCATTGATGGAGAATCAATGGCCGTTTTGAAAGAAGATGCATCGTTGTTATCTTTCGTGAAGGATTTTCTGGATCTCTGGGACCGCATTGACCTTGACGAATTTTGGGTGTCTGTCCTGGTGAAGGACGGGTATGACTTCAGCGCTCCATCCTTCTGCTTGGAAGAGTTGTTTCCCATCTTGCTTTGGCTGGGTGACTTATTGGGAGTGTTCTTTAGTGAGGTGGGGAAAAGGCCTTTACAATAGTTTCCTTACAGGGAAGATTTGAAAAAAGTAGGTCTTTTTTTGCTAGTGTAGTCGTTTCTGATGTAGTACGAGAACAGAAAGGTGTGATTGGGAAAGCGTGCGTTTCAAATAATCCAAAAGAGCCGCTCTTTGTTGTCAATTCACAGCTTCTTTCGCCTTTGGTCAAATTGGTTCTTTTGTTGATGTTTTTTTTGGGCAAAATTATGGAAATCTGAATCTAGACCCTTTCTCGTCGAATTCCGAGGAAATACACATACATAATAGGCCGGATATCACTAGGTATAATTAAAACATCATGTATTTCATTCACAACTTACTCTTGATACCGTTCAACCGGTACTTCATGTCTTTCAACTGCTTGGTTTCCGGTTTCCAGTTCTCAAATTCTTCAAAAAGCTGATTGATCTCCTTGTTGGCAATCTCAGCAGGCAATCTTGCTCTTGCCTCGAATAACAACCCTCTCATACACCAAGGTAAATGGTATGGATTTACACCCAAGGTTTCAATTGAATAAGGCTTGAAATGCAACGGGATCTGATACTTCAGATCATTGGTGTAAAGTGCAAAATCCAACGCCAAGTCATAAACATTAGAATCGTTATAGATTTTGGAATGACCCCCTCCTGTCAATGGACCTGCCAATGAATTTGAAATCTCCTTGATTAGACCATGATCACTATACCCAACGTTATGCAACTGGTTTGCAATGGACACTGCGCTTGATACAAAATCAGGTGTGTTTGAGCTGCCATCGATATAAGTTGCCCTAAAAATATTTGGATGTCTCACATGAAGACAAGTTGATGAGTATAATGGAACCAATTGATCGTTAATAGATCCAACAAATGTCAACTTGACGTTGTTAGCAATAATGATCTTCAAACTTTCAAGAAATTCTTTGGAGTGAATGCTATCGAATTTTTGAAATTGGAATAATTCCATCAATGAATCGTTTTCAATTGTTGAATAAGCACGTACGAATAATTTTTGATCAACTCCATAAAAAGGTCCATTATTAACACCAGCCATTGCTAATATACTGATCCTCTTACCGTTGTTAGTCTTGATGATTCCATCTGAAATCAATCTTGCTAGTAAGATTATTGAAACTGGACACCCTTGTGAATGTGCTGCAATATATATGAAATCAGCATCTTGAATATCATGAGACCATTTCTTCATGGTTTGATAAAAAAATTCAACTCTATCGAATATCTTGCCTTCTTTTTCCAATGCAATTTTCTGTAAATTTATATTCAAGTTTTCTCTCTTGGCCCATCTTAAAATTGCCTTTTCTGCTTCATTTGCAAACTTCGTTGACGTACCCGTTGGCTCACCAATCAATGGTCTCAAGACTTTTGTAGGAAAAAATCCATGAACTCCAATAACTAGAACTTTTTTGATATTTTGAGAATGCGACCCGGTACGATAAAGGTGTTTTTGAGCTTCAACTTCAAATCCTAAAGTATACTTCAATCTATTAAAATTGTTGATGAAACTTGTGGTTGTGGTGTAAAATGGTAATGAATCAATGAAGCCAGGAACAACCTTATTAGGAATCTTGGGTTTAGTTGATCTTTGCTGCTGTTTTTTGTTTTTACTTGAATCAGTATCATCTTGTGACTCGTTGATCTCTGTTGGTTCAAAGAGAACAGCATCATTCCCACCTCCAGTCAACAAAATATTTGATTTGTTTACTGGTGAGACTTGTTGATTGGTGACTGAATTATTCCAAAATGCCCATGAGGAACTTGAGCTATTTGGCGCAGCGCCGATACCAGTTCCTTCAGTAGCTATGGATTTAACAGGGTCATCGGCGTTGAAGACAGTCTCGTCCTGATCCTGCTCATCGGTAGCTGCTTTCTTCAAAGATGTGAAAGATGGCTTTCTCCAGGATATCCAACTTTCTTTCCGTTCGACAGATTGAGAAGGAGGGTTCGTAGTGATGTTGCTCCTCACACTTTCCACATCTGCGTCTTGGACTTGTGTCTTTTCAACAGGCGTTTGTGGTCTTGCAGCTTTAGTAGATTCCGTGGGTTGACCTCTCTTCGGCCAGATGGACCATGAATCTGCTGCTGGTGTTGTCTTTGGTGGAGATTGTTGTTGTTGTTGGTATTGTTGTTGTTGCTGCTGCTCTAAATGTGGCGGTTCTGATGCTTGTGATATTTGTGGCGGTTGATGTGTCGAATTCACTGGCTCTTCAGACTGGGGCTGCCCTTTTGCAGCGATATCCTCCTCTTTAAGTTCATTCTTCTGGTACTTCGATCGAAGCGATGCTTCAGAAGCACGTCCCAGAATTCTGGAGCGTTGATGTCTCAGTGTGGTGGTCTTTGGTGGGGATCTGGACATTCTTATTCGTGTGGAGGAGATCGGGGTGCAGCGATAAGCAAAGGGCATAAACTAGCTAGCAAGAGTTCAGTTCTTGTAGTTTTTGTTGCGGCTTTGACGTTATCGCTTTGTTTGTTTTTTCTGGAGTGGCGATATTTTAGCGATTAATTCTGTTGTTTCAATGGCAAGCTGTGAGCAGTAAGAAACAGGGGAACGCTCTGTTGTTGTGGTTGTTGTGGCGATTAGCGCGCCTTCTTCTTCTTGTTGTTGTTCCACTGCAGCTACTGGATTCCAGAACAGAGAAGAAGCCAACTGGAGGCACATTTCTTAAACTATTCGTCACCGTCATTAAAAGAACTCTCACTTGCGATGGCAAACCGCTGACCACCATGAGAAGTATGTGCAAGATGTCCTCAACACCGAATTCCCCGTCTGTCAGGGGCATAGAGAATATCGAATAGTAGCTGTTTAAGAAAGCCACAAACTCTTCTACACACCGCTCACCTTTCAACCTGAAGACAGTTCAATTGACACATAAGCATAATGAGAAATACTATGAGAAATTCTAAGAGCGGAGGCGTTCATTTGAAGATGCCTCTCATGAATATACACGCAAGTTAGGCTCTCAAGTTGTGATTTGTCTACACAGTGATGCAGGTGAGCAATTGTCTCCGTTACTCAGACACTCACTGAAATTCTCTCCAATATCAGATGCACCCGAAGTAGCGGAAAACCTCAAACTTCAGCTAAAAAAAGCAGCTGTCAATGCATGTGGAGACAATTCTGAAGCAAAGGATGGATCTCGCTCGAAAACAACTGAAGTTGCAGATGAAATTGAATATCACTGTTGCTCTTCGTCAATTCAAACTCAAACTGATTTTTTTGATTATTAAAGCCTTCAATCACGATCACCTTTTCTCAGTGGAAAGATCTCATGGAACATTGAACAAAGTTTCACGGAGGTTGGCAAAAGAAGCTGCGAAAACAAAATTGTGAATCAAATTCTTTTCTAGGCCCTGTCACATCTGATATCCTGTTTGATGCTTTCTAAGCAGTTGCATATATGCCAAATCCAAGAGTCCCAAGCCCAATAATTTACTGAGCATACAATACGGACTATGATCAACGATATCTCCAAGGTTTTGGTGGAATATGCTGAAAGGCTTGAGATCAAGTTTTCTTGGAGCAATTGAAAGTGAGGGCTACAAGAATTCACAATCGTATATTCTCAAATATTCGGCCATTAAACCTATCAAAAAGGAAGATTGGCAAGCTTATGGATGTCACAGAAGCATGGAAAAAGACTGTTATGATAAATCACTACCACCAGTGATTTTTCGAATGCTTTTGTTAAGATATTAAAAAAAAAATAGAACACGATGGACTATCAATGGATTTCATCGCGAAGTACTCATTTGATTTTGACTTACAACTCTTTGCCGATGGGGCTGACTATGAAGGGGCCGTGGAAGCAAGTATGATTTTCGAAAAAGTTGTTGCCCATTTGAGGTACAAAAATATTGTATCAATTTTTGACTGATGGTGGGATTGTGCTTCTACTCCAACTTGACAAAATCTTTGATTTTGGACACTTGCAACAAGGTAGTCAAGATGATTTATCAAAATTTGACAAGCGACTGTCACGGCGTTTTCTGACTAACTATAAGAGATATATTGCGAACGAGATCCAAAATGATCAAATTAGAGACTGGGACTACGTCCATAGCGATTGGGAACTATTCAATCTGGACAATGTTACCGCGACAGTTGTGTTCAATTAACCCGTGCTCTTAACAAACCGCGCCTCACATCTACCTCAATTTCCTGGCTTTGTTTGCGATCATTGCCTCTATTGGAAGTGCGCCAATTGGAGAGACTTGTTTGGACCTGTAGTCTTTTGATAGGTTCCTTGAAAAGGGAGAAATAGCTGGTGGTGTTTTTAAAAGTAAGCATGAAATGCAGCAGAGATCTCGAAGTGCTAGAGCAGCCATGGCAATGTTCCTAGGTATCGGAAATTGGTACAAGATATCCGTAAGTGAACAGATTTCACAATGAGGCAAATTTACAACAATTTGGCCGAGGAAACCATAGTGACATCTGGGGTGACTTTGTACTTGGTGGAGTTTAGGAGATGTGTTTTTCATGATGAATCGCAGTACGAGAGATACTCCAAGTTGAGGCAAGAGGAGCACAAAGCGCTATTCAAGATATATTCTCGTCGGGCAGATTTAAAAGCGACATCCACTTTTAGTGGTCTACACGGTCTCTGCCTTTCAAGATATCTAGGATGACAGAGATATTCACACTGTATAGTATTGCTACGAATTTCTTAATATATGAGTGATGTCGATTAGAAGCCCCGCTGCCCTACTGCATTGCCGAAAGAAAATAACAAGACGCGTAGACCAGACGCCCCATCTCATTGAAATGCGCGTTTTTATGGAGATGACCACTTATGAGTTCAAAAGAAAAGCAGAAGTGGAAAGTGATGGTCATCGGGTGAAGAAACATACTAAAAATGATCTGAAAACCATTTCACAGTTCTTTACAAAGGCTAAAGAAGCACCAAGAGCACGTCAAGAACCACAACAAAGATCCCCCAGTGAACAGTGTGAGGATTTTGAGGAGATCGAGGGAGAAGATCCTATGCTTTTCAAACAAAGATATGTCGAGAGCCTCACGCCGAACTTGAGAGACCTGTTGAAATTGGAGATTGAAACAATGGAGAATTCTTGGTTTAAAGCACTTCATAAAGAGTTCAGGAAAACGTATTTTGTTGAGTTGAAGAAATTCCTGGCAGCACAGAAGAAAGCTGGTGTTCAGATCTTCCCACCAGAACAGGAAATTTATTCTTGGTCCCATTTAACTCCACTGTCGAAAGTGAAAGTTCTGATTTTAGGCCAGGATCCATACCATAATGATAATCAAGCTCATGGTTTAGCGTTTTCGGTCAGATCACCAACTCGCCCTCCACCTTCATTAAAGAACATATTCAAAACTCTTAAATTGGACTTTCCTGAGTTCGAGGTTCCTCTAAGGACAGGGGACTTGACCAAATGGGCGGAACAAGGTGTATTGTTGTTGAACGCGTGTCTCACTGTGAAGGCGCATAATGCCAATTCTCACGCTAAAAGAGGTTGGGAGACGTTCACTGAGAAGGTCATCAAGACTTTGATACTTGGCCCCAATAAGATGGTCTTATTGTTGTGGGGAACACCTGCTCAGAAACGTGTTGAGAATCTGAAGATTAAGCTAGATAAAGATCAGTTCTTTATAATCAAGTCAGTCCATCCAAGCCCGTTGAGTGCCAGAAGAGGCTTTTACGAAGCGAAACATTTTAAAAGGACAAATGAGTGGTTGGTGGAGAAAGGTCTTGAAGCTATTGACTGGAGCTTAAAAGAGATATGAAAACAGTGTCCTATATATGAATCGACCATTTCCTTGACTCGTTCAGGGAAAGAACAGAAACAATTAAGCGCGTCAGTTTCTGCTGCACCAATTGGAATCGCAGTGCAGCGCATCGCATCCATCAGACCTCTCAGTAGTGTTTACAGGTAGTTTTTCACCAAGTATGTGATGTTCTGAAGAAATATATTTCCTAATGTGGTAATTTACAGGCCAGAAAAGCGTAAAAAAACAGCGAAACTTTTGCAATCAAATCAACAACAAAAGATTAGTTATTTCCAAATCACTTCCCGCTGAGTTTTATTCTGTCCACAAGGATGTCGTTAGAAACGCCACCAGCCACATCGACGGAGAGCACTCCAAAGCTGCCCGATACCGTCATGGCAAACGCGTCTCAGCCGCCGTCAGACACATCGACAGACTCCTCACTGGAGGAGAGCTTGACTACCAGCACCGAGAGAAACGATCCAGATCTCACGTCTTCGGGGCACACACCGCCATTGGAAGCAACGAAACTGGCACCTCCTAAAAGACGGAAGACCAAGAACAATCTGGATGAGCTGATTGAGATTGGTCATTGGTACGCCAACATGGAAGGTGAGCGAGGAGTGATGGGCTACACTCGAACAGCAAAGAGAAAGAAGAAGACCATCGAGCAGCAAATGGCCGAGGACGAGCAGAAGAGAAGAGTTGAGAGACAGAAGAAGAGAGATGTGCAGTTGAAGAAACAGAAGATCGCGTTGGAAAAGAAGATTGGAGAGATCCAAAGAATCGAGGATGAACAACGCGTCGAAAGAGAACGAGTCGCAGAGCTGAAGCGGAAGGAGGAGGACCAGAAAGGTGGCGATATCAAGAGATATAAAAAAAGTTCCAAATCCTCATCTCCAAAAGTGAAGGCCGAATCGCCAACTCCAGTTATCTCTGAGATCCTACAACAACGAGATGAGACCAAAAAGCAAAAAGTTGTTGATAACTATCTACCTTTCTTCAACAACGTTGGTGATGTTGAGATCCCGATCAGACCTGATTTTTTCATCAAGGAAATCTATGAAAATACAACGGATCAAATCAAAAAAGTCCAATTCAAATCAGCTGCTGAACTGGTCAAATCATCACCAAAGCATAAATACAAAAATTACAAGAACTTCACACCCGTGAATATTGGACTACAGACCACCGTTTATCCAAATATTTCCGAGGATTATTTTTTGATGGAGTCACAAGACTTACAATTGGATCCATTACAAGAAATTGGAAGAATTATTGAACTGAGTTCGATTACTTTCATCCCTGCAGATTACAAACTCGAGGTTTACAACCCTCAGGATCCATATAATTCCATAGCAGGACGTTATTCAAAAGCGTTTTACGCACAAGACTACAAACAAGTTGTTAAAATTATCAAAGAGTATAATTCGTTAATTCAATTGATTCAATCTAAAGGAGAAATCTCAAAACATTTACAACATAAGAAAACCTTTTCAAGATTAGCATTACACGAGATTCTTAATCAAATCTACTCAAGATCGGTCTCACCAAATGTTAATGTTTTGAAAAAATATAAAGGTTTTTCAAATAACGTTTATGGAGAATTGATGCCTAAATTCTTATCCCAAGTGTTTGATCTTGTGGGAATGACTTCAAAATCAGTTTTCATGGATCTTGGATCAGGCGTGGGGAACGTTACCATTCAAGCAGCCTTGGAATATGGGTGTGAGAGTTATGGTTGTGAAATGATGGAGAACTGCAGTCTTTTGGGTGATTTACATGCCATTGCATTTGAAGAACGAGCAAGAGTTCTAGGTTTGAATCCTGGAAAAGTGAAATTGTTCAATCATCAAAGTTTCGTTGATAATTCAGAAGTCAAAGCCGTTGTTGATAAATGTGATATTATTCTAGTGAACAACTTCTTATTCTCCGCAGATTTGAACAAGGAGGTTATGAAATTACTTGACAATATAAAACCAGGAACGAAGATCATCAGTTTGAAAAATTTGATTCCAGACAGTCATATCATTGATTATGACGATATGGAGAACAACATCAACAAGATGGAGGTGACGAAATACGAGTTTGGTGATAATTCGGTGAGTTGGACAAGTAGAGGTGGTGCTTTCTACGTCACGGAGTACACCGGGTTGATTTCCGAACGGGCATTGGCTGTGTTCAACACCAGATCCAGAGATAGAAAAGCTCGCAAGCTTCAACTATGAAAGTAATGACTGTTACTTTACTTGAGAGATGTATTTTCTAAACTGTAGTGTGGTCCGAACCGTGGCATGTGTTAAAAGGAAAAAAAAAAAAAAATTATTATTGACACATGAAGTAAAATTTCTCACCTCTAATCCGATAACCACAAAATCATAGAAATGTCCTCTGAAATCGCCGCTTATGCCACCGAGTTGAAATCATCTCTTCAGCAATACCCAAACTTCCCAAGTGAGGGAATCCTGTTTGAAGATTTCCTGCCAATCTTCAGATCACCTGACCTTTTCAAGAAGCTGGTTAAGGCTTTCAAACTTCATCTTGAAGCTGCTTTCCCAGACACCAAAATCGACTATATCGTCGGTTTGGAGTCTCGTGGTTTCCTATTCGGACCAACGCTAGCTTTGGAGATCGGTGCTGGATTCGTTCCAGTTAGAAAAGCTGGCAAATTGCCAGGTAAAGTTGCCTCTGCCAATTACGTGAAAGAGTACGGTACCGATACATTCCAAATCCAAACCGAAGCCATTCCTGAAGGTTCTAACGTTGTGATCGTAGATGATATTATTGCCACCGGTGGCTCTGCCGCTTCTGCTGGTGAATTGGTCAACGCTGTTGGTGCTAACTTGCTTGAATATCTATTCGTCTTGGAACTTGATTTCTTGAAAGGTACTGAGAAGTTAAGTGCTCCATCTTTCACTTTGTTGTCTGGTCAAACCGAGAAATTGAACAACTAAGCTCACGATTATTCTCAGCACACATTAAGTTAGTACTAAATATTCTAATGGAACTATGGTTGCCGTCGTTGATAGACATATCATGTGGTGTGTCACGTGAAATGTCTCATGCCGCTTCGCTTTGACCACGTGATACTCGCGGCCAAAATAAGCGAGTGTTCTATTTCACCGTAGTACGACGTTGAACCATATCCATTCATTTCAATTCGAATCTTAAGTACTTTGTTCACCTTGAGGTTCTGGGAAGTTCATACCAGGACTCTAAGAGGTGTGCCAGATGCCTGAGTTCTGATTCATCATAATCAATCTTACAACCATCAACGACTTTTAGCCTCTTTGAATCACCAATCTTAGCAACTGCTAACAAAGTTGAGAACTTCTTTTCAGTGATTTTAGTTTTTGACGAGACTTGCCATAACAGGAATAAATCAAACAATATGATGCTCATTCTAGAGAAATCCAGTTTCACTTTCGCAAAATCTAATAGAGAATCTTGTGATTTATAATGTCTTGCTTCATAAGTAACTTTCTCAAATAATATTTCAAGTTTTTTGAAGAATTTCGGATCTGAAATATCATCTGGATCAACATCAGGTACAAACGTAGTCAATTGAACTAAATGACAGAGCAACAAATCTGCAGATACGTTGATTTTCCAACTCACCTCAACGTCTTCATTATTCAATCTGAAAAAATTCATGATATCGTAATAGTTACATTTCTCAACGAATATCTCCTTCAAGTTCAGCAAAAAATCAGCTAGTAAACCTTCTGAAGAGGCATGAAAGATATCGTCTTGTAATTTGACCAACGAAGAGCCACGGCTCAACAAAAAGAACAATTTTCTTCTTAAAGGTGCAGTTTCAGCAGTGACAACGCTAGCTTCGGTAGAATCACGAATGACCGAAGATATATGAACTGATCTTGCCACTGTGAGTTCATGGGGAAAAGCAGGTGGTAGTTTCTGTCCTGTGTGTTGACCACCTGCTAGGATCACCTTTGCAGCTTTTGAACGGAAAGTATAACGTCCAGCTTTCTTCATGAAATTGCAACACAGTGTATCTCCGAAGGAGACCGAAGAGGCAAAATCCAATTTGCGTTGATCAAACTCCTCTTTCAATTCAATGTAACTCTCAAGTTCAATGGATAAGATGTCAAATATCAATTCCAAAACCGGTTGCCAAACTGCCCATGCTTCTCTCAGAATTGGATCAGAGCTAGAACCAGCTCTGAACACCCATTCGATCACACCCCATATTTTCTCACCGGAAAACAAAACGTCAATACGATCGTTGTTGAAGATCCTGGCAGAGATCTTGTCGGAAGAGTCCCGAAAGATATGATCGCTCTCAGCATCGTGGAGCACGTCGTTTGCGTTCTGCTCTTTTTCATTTTCCCATCTTAAAAAGTCCGCCTGGAGTAGTTTTTTCTTTGGTGACCATTCGTTTTCGTTCTCTGTTTTAGTTGGAAAGCTTTTCACTCCTTTATCCTCCTGATCTATCGCATCGTCAACTTTCCTTCTTTTGAATTCGTTATAATCAGTTTGTGTGGTTCTTGATCTTAGATTTCTGAATCGATCCAATTTCAAGAAGTTCAAACTTCTCAGCAGTTCGAGTTCGGCATGATCAATGTCCTCTTTATTATACCGGACTCTCTGGAATGGATTGATAGAATCGCCAGCATTCCTATCTTTCACAAGCTTCACAAGTTTTTTCAACAGATTAGCAGCACGGACGTGTAGGTGCTGTTCCACCAAAACCTCGCCGTAGTCCTTTCTAATCATGTCAGCATTGTTGTAATGGCCCACAGTAGCCAGCGTGAGAACGATTTGCAAGATAAATGAAGAAGGACAATGAAGCCTTGGAGCCTTGGAGAATAGATTGGCTTCCAAATGGAAAAGAAGCTTATCGTATTGTTTCAAGTTGATAAAAGATTCCAACAAATCTTCCTGTTTTTTGCTGAACGGCTCGAGTGGTGGATCAGACTCTTGCGCCTCGAATAGCATCATTTCAACAGTCATCACACTTCTCCAAGGCTTGAACCTCTTTGTTGACTTAATTTGCCCCAAACGCGTAAATCGAGTAAAGGTATAATTGAAATTAATATCACGTGCTTTTAACATTACTCTCACGTGACATTTCGCGCCACCGATCTACGAGTCCAAGATACTTTACATGATATTCAATTCAAACGCCTTCAACGCGCACATGAGACAAGCAAACGATGGTTTTTCTAACAGCTGTTAAGTGCCATGGCATTAGCGAGTTATTCGGGCTAGTGATGCACATCAACTCAGCAACAGTACTCATGTTTCTAAATTGTATCAAAATAGATTTCAGGACTTCATTTGAAGGTAATGCTGTAGGGCAACTCATCAAGTTCAACTCAAACGCACCAAGTCTGTTATTGGAACCATGTATAGGTTTGATCAAAAACCCGGTTTTGACACCGAGTCTCATTGGAGAATTGGATAACGAAGTAGGTCCATCAATGACGATACCATGGACAAGGTCATTTATATCAACAATCACGCTATGATGATCATCAGAACCAGCAGTCGTACCACGATTATCAGGGGACTCCAGACTTGTCGGTCTTGGCATGGTGAAGAGATCTGGAGAGTTGATGTTTTGTGGTGTGAAGATGGAGGAAGACATTGGTGTCAAACCAGTCGAAGAACCAACTGTAAGTATGGATTCGTTCTTTAAAATTGAAATAATCTCGTCATCTTGGTTGAAAATCTTTTTGATTGGATACCCTGGATCATCGATTTGTAAATTCAGCGAGGAGTTTTGATCTGCTGAAATCACAATCAGAGTCAATTCTCTTGATTTAGAACTCAATCTTTTCCACTGTAACAATTCATCATCAGGTATGGCACCATCAGATCTAACAAGAACCAAATACGTCTTTCCTGGCAATTTAGAAGCTAAACTGAGACTTGTGTTCCAAATCTCATTCATAACAGTTTCCAAAGTAGTCTGTGAACAATTCCATGCCTTGGTCTGACGGCTGGTGACGTGTTCATCACTCCAAGCTGCAACGAGCCATTCCTTATCAAGTGAACGTTCATAAGCAAGATGAACGAATGAGTCCTGTGCAAGAATTTCGGTCGCTATTGGTTGTTTTGAGAGTTGAAAATTGATTTTCTCAGGAAGTGGGACCGATAGGGAGGTGTACGTTTTGTTGAAATCACCAACGGAGTTGTATATCGCCAATGCCATTCTTGTGAGTTTTGAAGTTGACACAACAGATAAAACCCCACGATTCGAGATGTATGAACTTGGTATGATTTTCAGCGTCACTTTCATTGAAATACTTTTATCATTCGGTAATGAGGTCATCTGTTTCTTAAACTCTTGGAATTCCTTGATGATGTGAACTGTTGAGTTCAAGTTATTGTTGAAATCGGGAATCAAAATCAAAACTTCTTCATTGTCATAATGATCTTTGATAAATTTTTCGTTCAACTTTTGAGCAATCGACACCAAAGAGCTTTTGAAATTTCTCGTATCAACAGAAACCAAACCATTCAACACATCAATTGAAGGATAGTGGAGGCGCCCAATAGAGCCCAACTGGCACTTCTCGTAGATTTGACATAGTGAAGTGAGGAAGAAATCCCCTTGTTCCAAAGTTGGCCCTGGATTCAACATCAGCACTTTAACATCCTTAGGTTCATTCAAAGAGTTGAAACTCATCAGGTTCCAAAAATGTAAAGCATTCGAATTTATTGAAATCTCTTGATTTGATCTCTTGACTCTCATTTTTGGTGGTGGAATCACAAATGCAGTAGCGGTATTTTCCAGCTTGGCCTGATTCTGCTGCTGTTGCTGCTGATCAGTGGGTGAAAGACCATTGAAATCAATGGACGTGTGAGTATAGTCTTGATCTTTGAAAACTCCCAAGGGACTTTCAAAAGTATTTGATATACCAGTAAACTCGTTCAATCTTTGGTTTTGGATCTCCGGGAAAATTTGGGCAATAGCACGAACAATAGAATCGTGTTGTAAATGTGGCGGTGATTTAGAGTGTAATTCTTTGATCAAGTCATCATTCCAGATCAAGTCATCATTCCAGATCACTTGATTCATAAATTCAAAGAGAAATCCAGATAACTCTTCCTTTGTTATAGCTGGTGTATATTTGAAAAAAATTTCAGGAATCGAATGTATTGAAATGGATCTCAATAGAAACGGCAAAGAATTCGGAACTCCATTCGATTCTTCAGGGGTCACATTACCACTCGAATTTGGATTATTCTCTAATTCACTTTCTTTAAATCTTTTGGAATCCGGTCCATCTGTCCTTGATGTCTGCTCAATCTCCAACGTCATATTGATATCACCATCTGAGTCACCATTTGCTTTGTTTTCATCAACTTCATCGCTTTCATTTCCATCATCAGACGTGTAGTCATCATCCTCGGAATCATCATCATCTCCTTCATCTTGGCCAAAATTATCACTAATCGATGGTGTTTCTGGAGTATCTACCGATGGAACAAAGAATTTACCACCATTAGCATACTTGTCATCAACGCTGGATTTAATTATTGGGTTGAATGTTAGTGGTGAAAATATACTTCTCTTTCGCTGTACAGATCTTGGTGATGAGACAGGTCGTGGAGCGCCAGGATCTTTATATGGAGGAGATATCACAGTGATATCGTTTTCAGAAATACCATAAGGATCTTTGGTTTCAACATCAGATGCGGTGGTATTTATCGGTACATCTTCAGTGAGTAGCTCGAGCTCAGATGCTAAATTTTCTTCTTCAAACAATCCATCATTCAACTCTACCCCATCATCTTCTTGATCAATCTCTTCAAACAAATCATTATCATCTTCACTGATTTTATCAATATCGTTATTGTTTTGAGTATCAATCTGATCATCATCGAAAAAGTTGAAGTCAGCATCCGCAACTTGTTGACCTTCGCCGAACAAATCGTCATCCAAATCTCCCCAATTGTCAAGTTTGTTAACACTTTGCAAATCAGTAGGTGATTGTGTACTAATGGACATACTTAATTCGACAGGGCGTCTCGATTCTATACCATGATCATGATTATTCTCAGCAAAGGAAATTGGTGTATTATTGGCCGTGGGCACAGTTGAAGGAGTTTTAGCATTAGATGTGGCTTTCAAATTCACAAAATCATCTATTAGCGATAGTGGATCGTTACCATGGACAGACCAGCTGAAACCCACAGAATCTTCACTCTGTTGTGCAAAACAAAGTTCCAAGGGCCACGATAGATATTTCACATTCGTAACTGATTTCAAGAATTCTGATATCTTCGTGGTCATTCCATTGAGATGTGGTAAGCTGGGTATCACTTTGATCCAGGTGCATTGGTCACCATCAATCTGAATGTTATGGAGCAATGACAATGAACTTGTGATGAATGCATGATTTGATGGTTTGGAGATGATGCATTTTTCGATAGAGGACTCACTCAGGTAGACTCTGATACCTGATGGCGCCAAGTAGATGGCGTATCGACTACCGTGATCGTCCCACGAATTCACTTCGTTCAAGGGCTGGAGGATATGTTCACTAGTGATTATGGATATTGCGATGTCCCCATTTTCAAGAATTCTGGGCTCAACTTTCAACAAGGAGAAGTCGTCAAGCAAACCAGCGTTACCAAATGGTATTATTTCATTCTTTGCACTCAGATTGTTCATCAATAGCTTCTTGAGAGCCTTGAGGAAAGTCACTACTAGCATGGGTGCCAATGAAGATAAGACTCCGTTCATCGATCTATAGATAGTCTTTGGACTGAACGTGGAGATGGGTGTGCCTATCAGCTGAAACGAGTCGTCCGCAGCGGGTGGATCTTGTTCATCCAGACTGAACGTCCATAACTCCTTGCCATAGATCGTGGTTAGCACCTTGGGATTCGCCTTACGAAGAGCCAGCTCAGCGTTAAGTAGCACCTGGTCGTCCGAGTTCTGCGAGTGGAAGGTGGTGTAGCGGATCTGGGAGAGCCGCGTTAGCTTGTATGTGTTTGTTCTCGCCGCCAGAAGTTCTGAGACAGTGGACATTGAGGGTCAAAGAAAATGAGGCGAGGTGCTGTGATTTGTCTGTTCAAGGTTTGCGTTTCTTCCTCTTCTGCTTCGTCCGCCCTTTTTGCTTAACTATGGACAGCGGTTACTGAAAGGAAAACAAAAAAAAAAAGAAGCAGCGCCTTAACGGATTTCCCCAACTTGAATTATTTTCCGCCTGTAAACACTTCTTCTAAGCCGCTCTTTCAGAACAACTCGAATGCCATGCGATGAAGCTAACGCTCTCCACGAAGAACACGTTGAGCTCCGGTGAAGTATCTGCCAGCCCGCTGCCCCAGGAAGAGCTCGCTGACAATGCTCTATACGTCAACCACGGTAGGCTCGGAATTGGCGAGGTGAATAGGTTTGTAATTACTGTTGATAGAAGTCAATTGAGCGAGGGATTGATACAAAATGACGAATTAGGTTCCTTTCTTTGGCTTAGAGTGAGAAACCGTGAGGTCAACCTGTTTAGGCCAATCTATTTGACGGGACCCTTTTCATTCTACATCGACGTTACTCCTCGAAACTACCGTCTTACCGAGAAGTTTGAAGAAGTAGTACAGTTCAATGCTGATATCAAGCCAGGACAATCTTTCAAAGCCAAGCTACACCTCACCAATGGGAGCTTGATCGAGGGCACAACGCGTTACCAGTGGACTGTGGACATGGCGTCACAAATAGCGTTAACTACGCATTTTATCATCAATTACAGATTTTCGCTCGGTTATGATTATCATCAATTGAAGAAATTTGAAGCACTTGAGCATTTGAGGAATGTTGTAGTAGAGAAGCTGGAGACCAAGGATCTTTGGTCCAAACCGCCAAAAGATTCTTCGAAACCCGTGCATTTAGTGATTTTGACCCATGGAATATTCTCCAACGTTGGTTGCGATATGCTCTACTTGAAAGATCAGATTGAAAACCAGGTTAATGACAATCCTAATGCCAATATTATTGTACGTGGGTATGATGGTAACGTTGGCAAATCAGAAAAAGGCATAAAATATTTGGGCAAGAGATTGGCTCATTATATTTTGGATCTGTACGACGAGACTGCGTACGACATTGACAGAATCTCATTCATTGGTCATTCTTTAGGTGGTGATGTTCAAGCTTATGCTGTACATTTCATAGCAGAAGTGAGGCCTGAATTCTTCAAGGAGGTTATTCCTGTGAATTTCATTGCCTTGGCAACTCCTTTTCTTGGAGTGTTGACAGAACTCCCCCGGACTGTCCAGATTGCATTGGATGTTGGTATTTTAGGTTCAACTGGCCGTGAATTGACCCTTTCCCATAAATTTCCATCATTGATCAAAAACAAGGTTAACGATGACTCCGATACAAAGAAAGATCAAAAATACATCACATCTAAACCAACATTGGAACAGATTATCGGTCCTCCAACTCATCAAACTTTCGAGTCTTTTATGAACAGGACCACCTACGCCAATGCTATAAATGACGGTATAGTACCTTTGAGAACTTCTGCAATACTTTACCTCGATTGGAAAGGTCTTGGTGATGTTAAATATATTCAAAAGAAAGTCAATGAAACTCCGGACGTTGAAAGTTTGAAGCACAACGATAATGACAAATTTCCAAGACCGAGAAGAGGAACTGTAACGGAAGTTCCAGAAGAACCTGTTGTCTATGAAGACCCTGAAGAAGTTCAAGAGAAAAGTGATGAGATTCAGGACAAGAATACAGAAGCTGAATCGCCCAGCAAATCATCAAATTTCCCGATTAATCGAAGGTCATCAATTATGTCACAGATAACACCTGATATTAAAATAGGTAAAAGAAAGAGAGCTAAACAATTTTTGAAATCTCAAACCATTCTCAAGTCATCAGGTTCTCTAGAATCTACACCTGAAGAAACGAAAGAAGAAGGCAGAGGGGAAGATAACTATGATAACATACATATCCCACCAAGTGCCTCCACCGTTCTTTCCGCAGCCAGTGTGATGCTTGCCCCGCTACCTACACATGAGTACCTCACAGATCCCGATTCAAGGCCACCTACCATCTTTCATGATGAGATGTATGACTTCAATGACTTGCCACCTCCGGTTTTCTCTAAAGATAACAATCCATTCAAAGACCATCTTAATTTCATAAATTTCCTTTCTGGAAACAAACATGCAATTCAGGAGAGAATCGCAAGACAATGGCATTGGAACATGAGTTGGAGAAAAGTTCTAGTGACGCTGAAACCAGATGCTCATAATAATATCATTGTGAGAAGAAAATACGTCAGTGCTTTTGGTTGGGGTGTTATTGCTCATCTATGCGATAGCCATTTCAGTGTACAGGCACTTGAAGAGCAGGACAAGTTTGTACACAGAGCGCAGACCCAAGGACTTTGAGAATCACATTCATCTACAGTAAATATATGCACTTCCGAGGGATGAAACCACGTGATGTCTCGACCTCCGCGAAAAGTGCTCAGTAGCTCAATAAGAAAAATCTCAGAAATCAACACCAGCAAACAGCCGATACCAAAACAGCCTCAACTCATTTTGAACCAGTTTGCGATGAGTGAAAGCGAATCAAAGGATTTTGAGCGCGAAACATTTAAACAGGAGGCCCACGATATTGAGGACCTGGAGCGCGAAGAGGCTGACGATGCCGTTGATGAAAAAGAATCGTTTGCCAACGAAAAGGACAACGAAGATGGAGATGAAGAAGATGATGAAGAAGATGATGATGAGGTCGAGGACGATGATGAAGAGGACCGCGTGAGAAGCCGTAAAAGATCACGTCTTGATAGAAACCGATTTTTGGATGTTGAGGCCGAAGTCAGTGATGATGACGAAGATGATGACGAAGACGAAGATGATTTGACAAAGGAAGGTTTTATCGCTGCGGATCACGATAACGAAGCAGAACAAGTCAGAAGAGACGAGAGACTACACAGACAAGTTGATCGTACTCACGAAAAGAGTACGGAAGAGGACGCTCAAAGGTTGGCAGCTGAATTTAAAGAGAGATATGGTCGTACCAACAAATACAGAGCTGATGAAACAGGATTTGTTCCTCAAAGATTCCTGTTACCATCCATCCATGACCCTAGTATTTGGGGTGTAAGATGTAGACAAGGTAGAGAAAAAGAACTTGTGAAGAAACTTTTACAAAGAAAGTTGAATTTAGAAGGTAAACCAAATGCCTTAAAGATCTTGTCTGCTTTTCAAAGAGAAAATTTCACTGGTTATATCTACATTGAGGCTGCTAAATTGAATGCTGTTGATGCTGCTATCAAAGGTTTTGCTGACATATACCCACAGAACAAAGTGCTGGTTCCAGTGGATGAATTTCCGGATTTATTAAGAGCTGCAAAATCTTCAGAGATTAAAGTTGTGGATGGTAGTTACGTAAGAATCAAGAGAGGTACGTATAAAGGTGATTTGGCCCGTGTTGATGCCGTTGAAGAGAATGGCTTAGAAGTCACATTACAAATTGTTCCCAGATTGGACTACAAAGGTCAAATTGACGAAGAGACTGGTAAAAGAAAAAGAGTGACCTCGACATTCAGACCACCACAAAGATTATTTAGTAAGAAAGATGCACTGGAATTTGACCAGGAAAATCTAGTGATAAGATCGGCAACAACCTTCACATATAAAGGAGAAGAATACATTGATGGATTTCTTTACAAATTATTTAAATTGCAATTCTTGGAGACACAAAACGTTAATCCTAAATTGGAAGAAATTTCGAGATTTGATTCAAGTGATGGTGACAATCTAGATTTGACATCAATCGCCAGATCATTAAAACATTCAAATACTACAGTTTTCAACACTGGGGATAGGGTTGAAGTGTTGCAAGGTGAACAACAAGGTCTTGAAGGTAATGTGGTATCCTCCAATAACGATACAATCCTGTTGAAACCCATCGGTGTCCAGAGTGAGAACTTGAATTTCCCAATCAGCAATTTGAGAAAAATTTTTGAAAATGGTGACCATGTCAGTGTTTTGATCGGCAAACATGCTGGTCACACAGGTATTGTGGTTCAAGCTAGAGGCGACCAAGTCACGTTCATTTCGGATCAATCAAAGAAAGACGTTACTGTTTTCCCAAATCATTTGACCATTTCTACTGACTCATCTACTCTTGTTGATGGTGCATATGCTCTACATGACTTAGTGAGAATAAATCAAACCACAGTTGGTGTTGTCACAAATGCCGATAAGGACGTTTTTACTGTGCTTTCACAGGACGGTAAGTTGTTATCACTATCACTCTCATCGATTATTTCGAAAGTTGAAGTTGGAAGAGACCAATCGTTTGCTGCCGATTCAAATGGTGATCCAATTAAAATTGGCGATACTGTCAAAGAAAATTCCGGTTTCAAGAGACAAGGGTCGATTCTTCATATTTACAGATCTCATCTGTTTATTTATTCCAAAGAAATCACTGAAAACAACGGTATATTCGTTACAGATATTTCCAGTGTGTCAAACATTGCTTCGAAAACTTCACAAGAAAAAGAAAGCAATCAACTCGATCTAACAAAGATGAATCCAAAGATGAAGAGTGGATCAATAATGGCACCACCAGCACTCGTTCCAAACCAAGGTGGTAGAGATCGTACTATAAATCAACATGTCAGTATCAGGCTAGGTGAGTACAAAGGTTTGCGTGGTATCGTGAAGGATACAAATGGTGATATAGCAAGAGTCGAATTACATACAAAGAATAAGATTCTGAGTATTGCCAAACAAAAACTTTCATTCATTGATCGTGATGGGAAATTGATTTCTTATGATGACTTCACAAGACAAAGATCTGATTTCAGATCGAATGGTCCAGCGTTTTCAAGTGTGGCATCCTCGAGTGGATATTCATCACAGAGAAGTACTGGAGCGTCATCACATTGGGCAAACCCCTCAAGCGGTTCGAAGACGCCAGGTTGGCAAACTCAAGTTGGTGGTGGGAGAACACAACATGGGTCAGGTACTTCTTGGGGTATCGGAAACGCTACATCATACGGTGGTAACAACACTTCTTGGGGTAGCACGACCACTTACGGTAACACCGGTGCTGGTACTGGTTATGGTGGTAATGCTACGGCTTGGGGAGGTGGTACAGGTGCTAACGGTGGTAACGCAACAAATTGGGGTCAATCTGCTCATGTAGGAGGCAGTACTTCAAATTGGGGTGGTATTTCTCAACACGCTGGTGGTAATGCCAGTACTTATGGAGCTGGAAGTCAATGGGGACAATCTACTCATAGACCTCAAACTCAAGGTTGGACTGCTGCAGAGACTCCTGGAAGTTATCAAACTGCAGAGACCCCAGGTGCTAATTATGCAGCCACGCCAGGTGCTAATTATGATGATGGGTACAATTGAATGGTATTTCGTTTTCTTGTGTACTATATATAAATAACTTTTGAGAGCAAGGAGAATATGTTTGAGGTGCATTAAACTTTTGTAGGTGCAGTATAAAGATTACGCAGCCTAGAGATAGAAAAATAAAAACAGACTGAAATTTACTGTCAGTACACTGTTTCATACTACAACTAAAGATTCAAGGTGGGAATGAGCGTCACTGTATGTCATGAAGTTATGAGCTTAATATCAGAAACACCTCCGTGTACTAACGTTTTTCGCACAATAGGTACACACGGATCTTGGAGACCTCAAAGTAGAGCTTTTCTGTGATGAATGTCCACAAACATCAGAAGTAAGTCCATCTCTGTCATCCCACATCAAATGCCTGCAAATGACTGATTATAATTAAAGAACTTTCTAGCACACTGTGCCAAAGGTACATACGACAACACCAAAATAGTGCGCTGTATTAAAGGGGCTATTGTTCAATTTGGTGACCCTTCAAACACAGGGAAAGGTGGTGAATCCGTATGGGGTGGTTTTTTTAAAGATGAGATCGTTCCAGAGTTGAGACACTCTAAAAGAGTAAGTTGGAAATCAACATCATTAATAGATTACTTATTACTGACCAAGTTCTGAACAGGGTATGCTGAGTATGGCCAACACGGGTCCCAATACAAACGGGTCCCAATTCTTCATCGTATGTTTCACCCAATATCCTTCGTTCCCTCAACAGTTATAGACTAACCTCTCACAGACTTTCAAAGAGCATAAAGCATTGGATGATAAGTATACCGTGTTTGGACATGTGATAGCAGGTTCTGAATCAACACCGGATTCTACATTGTCAAAGATAGAGGCAGTACTCGTTGATAAGAAGAACCGACCAAAGGTCCCTATCTATATCAGGAGCACGACGATACATGCCAATCCAAGTGCTATATGAGCTTCAAACCCCAGAAGTTTACCACAGTCTGTAGTCTTGTATTTTTTGACCACGGTGATACTAGGAAATGAATAGACACATCAATCATGATTAGATCTTATTTTTCTCCCAAACAGGTAGTTAACCGAATATAGCCATTTATTGAAGTTTTGCATAGAACGCGCTTTTCTGTGCGGCGCGTACCGAGTCTGTGGAAAAGTCGAAAAAGAACAACAAAACTGATTCGATTGACCAAGCTGAGCTTGAAGGAACAGTCAAACTCTCCATTCATAGTCTTTGTTCTACAAAAATGAGACTGTACGCCTCACTGGTCTTTGTCTTCACACTGCTGCTGCCTGCGCTCGCATTGCACTTCGAGATCGAAGCGTCTCCTTCGACAAAGTCTCCGATCTGCATACGTGACTTTGTTAGCGAGGGTCAACTCGTCGTTGTCAACATTCATTCGTCAGGAACTGTTGGTGATGGTCAAGTGCTGAATTTCTATATCAGAGACAGCGTTGGCAACGAATACAGAAAGAAGAAAGATTTTGCAGGTGATGTCAGAGTCGCATTCACTGCTCATAAATCTGCTGCTTTCGACGTTTGTTTCCAAAACATCATACAAACACAGAGAAGAGCTGGTCAAATTCTATCTAGAGAGATTGAAGTCGACATCGAATCCGGGTCTGCTGCTAGAGATTGGAACGCTATTCAAGCCGCTGAGAAGTTGAAACCAGTCGAAGTGGAGTTGAGAAAAATTGAAGAACTAACAGAGGAAATCGTTAGTGAGTTGGATTACTTGAAAGCTAGAGAAGAGAGATTGAGAGACACCAACGAGTCCACCAATAGAAGAGTCAGAAATTTCTCCTTGTGCATCATCTTCGCATTGGTTGCATTGGCCGGCTGGCAATTGGCTTATCTACGTAACTACTTTAGATCAAAACACATTATCTAGTCGGTTGTTATTATTGCTACTTCAAAACCTCAAACTTTTAATGATCCCTTACCATCAAAAAAAAATAAAACAAATGAACAAACTTCCACCTCATCAAGTGCTGTATTAGAACAACTCTCCCAATTTTCCCAAAATGTACGCCATATCCGTCATTGTAAACATAACTGATTTTCCTTCTGTTCCCACGGCAATCATGTCAAATAGTAGTCTATCACCTATACCAACTTTAGAACTATCGTTAATCTGTTTCAAATGTTTGAGATTTATAAATTCAGCTTTATTTCTACCCAATTCTGCAGTTATGAACTTCCAACTCTCTTCGATGAATTTTTTTTGATCTCTGAACGTTATCAACTGGAAAGACGCTATGAGTAACTTATCAAAATCAACAATTTTTGTACCATCAATCACCAAGTTTTCTTTTCGTATTCTATGGTTCCCTATCAAGAAACAACTTGGTATCTTTAATAGTTTCCAGAACTCATTGAGGTCATCACTAGTCATGTCACTTTCCTCAGAAAACTTCGCAAACGCCTGGAGCACCTCATCTTCAACTTCAGGTGGCAAGTCATGAGGACTTGTGAATTGCTCTATGAGCTTCTTGTTGATATATTTACGTTTCGCCTCTCAAATGTTAGCTCAGTGAATTCATAAAGACGTAGGCGTATATTGGGACGGTACTCACCATATTACTCCCGCTACCTCTGCTGCAGTTGCTTGAACAATTCAGTTGAAACTTTTCCTCCTTATTCCGATCATTCACTACAATACAGATATATCTATGACACCCGAACACCAATTATATTTTGGCTTATTGCTATATACATGTGCCTCAATTGAAAATCTCTAGATTGTGAGATCAACAAGGTCCCATCTACCTTCCTCAAGCTCTCCAGCAGCACCAACTATTGCCTCACTGGACTCTTTTCCAATTAAATACTTTTCAGCAACCTCTTTAACGTCAATATCGTCGACATCCAATAATTGTTGTCGTCTAGCTTGTCTCATCTCATCTGTGATTCCTTCTCTAAACAACGCCTGCCCTTCGGATTTCACAGACACAGGGGCATCTATGCTTTGGAATATCGTCAATTTGGCTTCTTCTAGATCTCTATCACTCCATTCATTGGAAGCGCCGAATTCACCAGCTTTTTTGAACGTTTCCAGAGATCTTGTTGAATTTGGATCTCTGTACGAGTAATAGCTGAAAAGACCATCAAGAGCACTGTATGTTGCACCCCCACCATAAGCGCCCCCTTTTTCACGTATTTCCTGATGAAGGTATTTGTAAGTCAACAGATTTGAGAGAACTTGAAGTTTTGCGCCATCTTCGTGTTCATATGGCACACCTTTGAGAACGGATGCAGCATATCCAACTTGAAATGGGAACTTGACATGTGACTGACTCGATGAGGTGATAGGGTAATCTTGTGGTGAGACAATTGATAGTGAAGAGCCATTAGATGGCAATTTGGCCAAAAATGAAGACAATTGCTGTTCATTTTTAACGATGGATTCAGCATCAGAAGTTAACGAGAACTGAAGGCTTTGTGAGTCGATCAAATAAGATCTCAATTCATTCAACTTGTCAATAATATTTTTCTGAAACAATTCATCATCTTGAATCCATTGCGATAACTTGTTCAAGAACTCAAGTTGTTGGATACCACTTATCGTCTCAGATACCGCTTTTGTTGTCGAAATAGCAGAGGAGGCATAACCTCGTGCAAAGCCATGTCCATTTTCAGCAACACTTCCAATGTTGTTAGACGATAAAAGTCTGATCAAAGTCGACAATTTCTCCTTGTTGTTGAAATTTGTTCCTAATAATAACTTCTCCCAAAGTTCGTATATATGCCCACTGTTTTGATTCAATGAAACGCCCCCGAAATTGAAACTCAATCTGGTAGACAAATCTTTCGGAGATGAGTGCACACTAATAGATGATGAAAGACCACCGGTGTACAATTTGATGTCGTCTTCAATCTCAGCCATAGACTGTGAAGATGTACCTAAATTAGTCAAAGAGTCTGTGAATAGCGATAGATACGGGTACAACTCATATGGAATTTCAACGTCACGTCTCGCTCTAAAGTAGGTCAGACCATTGGTGTCTGTTGTTCTTCTTTGTACCTGGGCTTTATCGAGATTTGAAAACGTAACAAGATTGAAGTTCCCACTTCTTGGAATATCGTTGATCTTTAAGGTTGGTAATGAACTCAAATCTTCAACTTCAGATTGTTTTTCAGCAAGATCTTTACCACGTTTGAAGATTATCTCTTTATCGTTCTCATCCAAATTGTTGACTTTTAATTCCAGTCTTTTTATTTCCTCAAGTTTAACATCTTCCTCATATGATTCCGTTGGTTTCATAACAAATTTGAAAACTGGTTTATCCAACAAATACTTCTTGATCAAATTCTCAAATAATTGACCGTTTTTGTATTCAGATTTGAACTGACCAATGATACCATCCCATGAGAGTAGAGCTAGAGGATCGACATTGTTTACCCAACCTGGGACAATTGAAGACAACAGATTCAAACCGAACTCTGATTTTTTGTCTTTCATTGAAAGCTCGAGCTGTTGGATGATAGCTTCAATTTTCGAATCTTCAAACCCGATTTCAGAATACTTAGTCAAAATCTCATTCAGTTTCTCTTCAAGAATTTCAACGGATTCAAGACCTTGTAGACCAACGCTGAACAAATTCACAGCAGTGGTAGATTCCATTCCCGTGTTGACACTGAAGTCATCTCCCAAACCAGTTTCGATCAACTCCTGGTATAAAGGAGAGGAATGTCCATCTGTCAACAAGTTTGATAATATTCTCAAGCAGAAAGTTTCATAGACATCAGTTGGCGACCCACACTTCCAAGTTAAAGAAGCCTTCAGCTGTTTCTCAGGTGGGGCCATTGGATCAATAGGACCATTTACAGTCACAGTTTTCGATTCTAAAAGCTTGATGGGTTGTTTGATATCATCTTTAATCTGTCTCTGACCGAAAACGGCATACTCTTCATTTAAATGCTGTAAAGTTTCTGATAACTGCAAAGATCCATAGGTGTATGTTTTTGCGTTTGAAGGATGATAGTGTCTGGCTTGAAATTCCAGAAGATTTTCATACGTCAAATCCGTAATCTTTGAAGGGTCCCCACCCGAGTTGTTCAGCGATGGATATATAGACTCTTGGAACTTGATCCAGTAAAGATAGGAACTATTAGAAACTTGGCCTTTCATCTCATTGTAGACGACACCCTTGAAAACGAGCGGCGAGTTGATATCGTCCGTGACTTCATTCTCCAATCTCCAGCCTTCTTGGTAAAAATCTTCGGCTTTCATCAGAGGATTCAAAGTGGCATCAAGATAGACACTTCTCAGGTTTTCAAAGTCCTTTTGGTTGGTAGTAGAGAAGGGAAAAAAAGTGTAATCGTGGCCAGTCATGGCATTCATGAAGTTGGACAGTGATCTGTTCAGCATCTTGAAGAATGGATCTCTCACTGGATATTTAACAGACCCACAGAGTGTCGTATGCTCCAAAATATGTGGAACACCTGTCTTGTCGGGCGGATTTGTTTTAAAAGCGATAGAGAACACGCTATTCAGATCATCACGGTCAATATGCAAATGTTTGGCCTTGGTTCTCTCATGTTCTAAGGTAACCGCGGTGAGTGAGAGTTCTGGGATAGGAACAGTATTAGTGATGTTGAAGCCATGAACAACGCCACCGACAGGGTATTTTCGAAGACTCCGTGCTTGGTTGTAGGTAGATGCTCTCCTAACGAAGCCTCTCTCAAAGGCCCTCAACATTGTCCGAACAAGATTCTTTGCTTTAACCAGGAGTCAAGAGAGATTCCTCTTATTAAAAGAAACTGTTCTAGAGCTTTATACAACGAAAACCCAAAAAAAAAATATACGCGACTGTATTTTATGCGCGAACTCGATCTCTCTCTCTCTTCGAACAGATGTTACCCGGCTCTTTTCGCAAATTTATCGCCACTTGAAATTTTTCTCCCTTTCGAAAATTTCACCTTTAACATCAACAACGACTTTTAGTTACTAATTACCCTAAAAAAACAACGCCTATAATGAGTGAAGAATTATCTAAAGTCAAACTTTTCGTTAGACCTCTCCCATTTGACGGTAAGTCATTCTTTTACGATTCTTGGAAACACTGAAATTAAGGGTATTCGCTGTCCCTTGGATCTCCACATGGGCTTCCTCTGGAGACCATAGCAAAGCGCGTCATGTCTACCCTTTTACCAAAATTTATTTCCATATGGCATTCATCTGAAGACAGCAAAATACTAACGACATATCCAACAGTTTCTGAAGATGAAGTGAAAGATTTTTTCTCACCAATTGGTGATATCGTTCAAGTCATTGTTACAAAAGGTTACGGTTTCGTTGAATATGCCAATGAAGAATCTGCTTCAAAGGCAATTGAAGAATTGAATGGCAAAGATTTTCTCGGTGGTCCAATTCAATTGGAATTTGCCAAGTTACAAAAAGCTAGATTCAGATTGTTGATCAAAAACATCCCAGAAGGTTCTCAATGGCAAGACTTGAAAGATTTCGTTACTGACAAAGGTTTCGAAGTCGCTTATGCTAACGTTTTCACCAGAGAGAACGATGGTACCGGTGTTGTGGATGTTGTTGATGAGGACCAACTTGAAAGAGCCGTGACTGTATTGGACGGAATTGATTTCAACGGTGCTGCTTTGGGTGTCGAAAGAGATCCAAATCCACCACCGTTGAGAAACCCATCTTCCCGTGGCCGTGGTGGTTTCGGTGGTCGTGGTGGTTTCAGAGGTGGCTTCAGAGATGGTGGCTTCGGTGGTCGTGGCGGTTTCCGCGATGGTGGTCGTGGTGGTTTCCGCGATGGTGGTTTCCGTGGTGGTTTCCGTGATGGTGGTTTCAGAGGTGGTCGTGGTGGTTTCAGAGGTGATAGAGATGGTGGTTTCGGTGGTCGTGGTGGTTATCGTGATGGTGGTCGTGGTGGTGATTTCGATGACCGCAGAGATTTTAGATCCAGAGACAACTACGGTGGTGACAGAGGTGGATACAGCAGAGATAGATCTCCAGGTAGATACTAGACTTGAGTGTGCTTTGACAGAACGAGGTCTCAAGTTGTGTATTATTTTCTATTGCTATTGGCTCAGTTTGTTTTGAAAAGAGAATGTAAAAAAAAAAAAAGTTCAGTTTGCATATTCTCAAACTTTTATAGTACTATTATTATTATTGAATGGAAATTGTGCGGCACAATTGAAAGAACATCCCAGATGGAAGGAAAAAGATTGAAGACTTTGACTCATCAGATCTAATCCAATTTTTGTAATGCGTGAAGAAATAGTTGATATACAAATTGGCGAAAAATGATAACTACTTTCCAATGCTGAAAGCACCGGACCTTTGTGTGAGTATATATTTCTTGAGTGGGTTTACTAACACTTTTAGGGAAAATACGAATCTACGGATTGGTGTATAGATCGAATCACAAGATTTGCATTATGCTATCATGTCTTGCTTCTCAAACACGATCTCCGACTGTCAATCTGTAGAGCTCTTGATAATGCTGGTCTTTTTCTTCGGGCGTGGTCTTTGACATCAATGCATTGAACTCAATTATTGCGTTTTTACCAAACTCAGCATTGAAGCGTGGAGCATCGTAGAAAATATTCCAAGGATTGACAATGTGGACTTCACACAAGTTTTCCTTTCTGGCAGTTAGAACAGCACTTTTACCAACACTAGTTGCAAAGTTGAAGACCATCAATGGCGTTGTGAAATTGAAGAACCAAAAAGGGGTCAATGCCATAGTGAGTCCACCGTGAATAGCACTGAAGAATGAGAAATTCTTCAAGCTTCCAGTCTTTGATCTGAACCCAACCAAAGGACCTGGTCTCATGATGATCAAATGTGGAAGTCCCAAGTCAATGAGATCTCTTTCAATAGCAGCATGCATGATGACCGGTCTAAATGCAACTTTCAAATAAGGATAGTTGACGAAGGCACAACCAACATAGATAAACTTGGAAACACCAGCGTCTCTAGCAGCAATGGCACATTGGATAGTCAAGTTATGGTTCACCAAGTACCAATCATCCTCAAGGAAAATCAACGGAGTGAAACTACCTAAATATCTATGTAGTGGTCTACCATTCAAAGCGGAATATACAGTGGTCAAATTTGGTATCATGGATATCTCCGCAGGCCATGTAGCAGCTTCACAAAATTTGTAAATAGTGTTTGCACGCTTGTCAGCAAGGAAGTTGCTTCTGGATAGGACATAGATGGTAGTTTCAGGTGAGACTGTTCTGGCAAGTGCTTTTAAAATTCTGGAACCCGTGAGACCAGTAGCACCCAAAACAAGAACGCTTTCTTTAACAACAGTGGCATTGTTTTCAGACGGAAGCTCAGGAGACTCGTAGTCTTGAATCATGGGAAGAGAGTCAGCTTCGGATCGCAAAGAGATGGGTGGACTGAGTGGAGCGAGTGGAGCAACTAAGGTTGAGCTGATTGCAGTCATTTCATATATAACAAGAACTGGCGAGGCGTAAATTCCAGTAGCAATACGCGCTCTTTCAAGATCCAGTGGAGCAATTATTGGGGAATCTTGGTGGACGGTATTTGTGACACAAAACCAATATGCCAAAATAAAAAAACCAAAAATGAGAGTTCTTCAAGACTTAAATTGTTGTTAGCCTCCCACGCTAGCCTGTAGTCAAATTCACATTGACAAATGAGCACCTTCACTTCTTCAGAAATCAAAACTTCATCAACTTTTGAAAATCAGAGTTTGTTGGTTTTGGGTGGTACCGGTTTAGTTGGTTATCATTTTGTATTGAGGGCACAAATATCTCCACATGTCAACCATATCACAGTGTTGAGCAGAAAAGAAACAGACTTGTTTCTTCATTTGGATAAAGTCACCGTTATAGTTGAGGCTGACAGTAGTTCTTGGGATCAAATCATCCGTTCTTTACCACCATTGGATTTGGTATTTTCTGCGTTGGGAACTAAATCCGGCGATGCTCAACCACAACTCGTTGAAGTAAAAACACCAAAACCACACAGAGCTGTTGATCTTGACTTAAACTTGAGGTTGGCTCAAGCTGCTAAGGAAAATGGAGCTGGTATGTACGGATTGGTCACCACATTCAACAACGGAGTCATCTCCACCATTTTGCCCTACTTCAAATTGAAACAAGAAGTTGAGGATTCGATAAGCCAGCTCAGATTCGACAAGACCATCATTTTCAGACCGGGCCCAATCATTGGTGATCGCAAAGTAGTCCACCAGCACAATCCATCGGTGCCAACGTTGTTATCCAGTATCATTGGGCAGTTGACGAACAAAACGCCTTTCTCTTACTTTGTTGGCACTCCTATAACAGTCGAAGATTTGACTGTCTCCGCAATGTTCCTATTCGAGACATCATTCACTAACCATCCTATCCGCGTGGTCACCAGCAGAGAGATGATCTCGTTGGCGCGTTGTTTGGAGTCCATTTGAAGTTAGTTAGATTATTCTGCTGAATAAAATTCAGTTGAGCTCGCTCCTGTGTAAATTTCGGTATTAACTAATCTCTCTTTCGCGAATTTTTTGTTTGTTTACTTTTTGGAAATCAAACGCGTGTAGAACAACTCGAGCTAAAAGTCACCCACAGCGGCAAATGTCACGACTTGAGAACCTGGTACAGGACAATGCGGCGTTGCAGCACGAGATTGACTTGTTGCACAGACAGAAGACTGACTTATTGAAAGAGATCGAAAAGCTAAAGAAGAACGAGCCATCATTGGCGACTTTCAACCAACTGAAGGCACTGTTGAAGCCTAGAGCCCGCCATCCAAAAGAGCCAACCATTGCAGAGCCATCAACTAAAAAGCAGAAAGTATCGCGGCATGAAGAAGAATATCCTATTCCGGATCCTGTGGTTCATGAATTCTTCGATCCATCGATAAGCAAATATTTCCAACAGTCTACTCCTGAAACAAGAGTTAAACTTTCCAGAGAAACAACTGATGTCAAGGAAGCTGCTGTGAAAGAGATCAAATCAGAAAACGTTTTATTGGAGAATGTATATCGGATGTTTGGAATCACTGCGTTTCCTGTCATAGATCCCTCGCTAAGAAACAAGGCTGATGAGAGTAAGCTGGTTCAAAGCATGATTGGTATAAGAATTGAGATTTTCAACGAGGTGATGTTGAAGTTCGAAACACCGCACTATATTATCTTGAACAAGCATGTGAAGACTGGAAAATGGCGTGTTTTCAAACATACAGTCCCACAATTCGTCGAGTTACAAAGATGGGTCGCACACTTTGATGATTTATCTGATTACCAACTGATTCCTTTCGTGAAGAAGATACGGGAAATATTACAAAAGACATCAGTGAAACATCAGATCATTGAAAGTATCAAAAATGAGTATCCTAGAAACGTGAGGAGTATCGAGAAGGATCTACCTTTGAAAATATTGAAATTTAAGTTGTGTTTCCCTGATTTGACAGCGTCTGTTATCTTAAATTTTTCTTTAGATTCTATAGAATCATGTCACATAAATGACGGATTTAGTGAAAGTGAAAGAATCAGAATCTCGAATGTTCTGAAAGGTGATGTTAAAAACTTTAAGAATAGATTACAAGACGTTATTAGAAATGTCCTTGTCTAATAAAACAGTCTGTTGAGGAATTGGATCTGAGCCACAACAACGTATAGTAGTATAGGTGTAATGTAACCAAGCACCAAACCGATGATCTTCTCAGCAAAAGTATGGTAAAATATCGAGGTTACCATGAGAAGATATGCCCATATGAACAACGTCACGAGGATCAAACATCTCCATAAATTCAATATACTGAGTGTCAACCAGGAGTCGTGATCTACAGTTCCAGAAGTTATCAATTTCTCAGGATCATCATCTTCGACTGCCTGTCTTGGTGTTGCCATAATCTCCAGTAATCGCAATTCATTCCAAAGAATCAAACTCAAGGTTATCAAAAAACAAAAGTGGCCAGAGATATCGAATCCACCTCTCCAATCTCCTCCATGTACTTTACAAACCTCCGCTGACTTGATTTTTTTACTGAATCGATCCGGTGTGATAAAACAGACATCTTCCTTCAAATGGACCCATATGCCATTGTACTTCCCAACACACTGTTCCAACGTCGTGGTTGATTTAGCCAAGGAGTCCACAACGTTTTCACTAACAGTGCAACTCCCACCCGTTTCCAGAAAGATGTGGTCGATGATGTGAAACAGCAAATACAATGAGGTATACTTGGCGAAAAGCTTCACTAAAGAGCGTTTCAAATGCACAAGCCAAGCCGATTGTATACTAACCAGGAAGAGGCCAACATAGAGAACCAAAAACACTTCGTTACCACTATAGGCGAATAGCTGGTTGATCCCATTTCTCGAAGAGATAAGGTATGTGCCTTTCAAGAAATTCAACGTCTCTTCAGAGAACGTCCAGTTGAGTATCGCTCCAAGCAGGAAGATGAAGATATAGACAAAATAGAACACCTGAGATCTGATGAAATGCTGGAGTCGCAACATATTGCTTTCGAAGCAAATCTTAAAGAATGGAAAGAGCAGTGCTGGTTAGTGTCTCCAACTGGTCAGAAGACACCACCATTTGTGCAGCTTTTAGAATAATAAGGCTTCAACACGTCAAATATTATCTTTCGCGTGCCTTCTACACACGAACACTCAGGATTCATGTCACGTGATTACTATTTTTAGTACACTACTATGAATATATTCACTTCAAATGTGAGATCCTATACAGGCAATGTACAGTCACAATGGAAACACTAAGTCCAAGAACCTTCTCGGGAATTGTATGATAGAACACTCCTGTGACTAAGAGAATAGAGCACCATATGAGATCCAGAAGAACTATTGAGCAAATGAACGATAAACTCCACTTCTTTAGTGTTCTATAAGTAACACGGCGGCGCTCATGAATTAACCTCTCTTGAAGATACAACACTACTTCTTCTGTGATCACATCTCGTGCTTTTTGCAATTCGAATGATAGTGAAAGTATGAACAACGAAAGCAAGAAGAAATGGCCTGATATGATGAAGTTTGATGGATCCGATCTATCTTCTTCGTTCTTCACTAGTGACTCTCTTATTTTGAAGAACACGTTGATTGCGATGACGATCAAAAAGTATCTGATGATGAACTTTATAGCGTATATGAATCTAGTGTGGGCGTACTCGGTGTGTCTCTCTGCTTGATCTGCAACATCAACATTAGCTACTGGGAGGCTCTCATCAAGATCATGGGCACTGATGTGATATTTCAGAATAGAGGTGACAATAGCAACACTCCAGATTGCAACACTGAATATCTGGAACCCTTTGTAGGTGAAGATTTCATTAACCCAGTTTTTTTCGTTAAACAATGCACTTTGTTTCCAAAGATCCCAAAGGTCAGCTGATACAAGGATATATCGAACTACCAGCGAGAATAACAAAGTGGAACAGAGTACCAAAGTGATTATAAAAGGACTGATTATCGCCAAGGTAAAGTTCATTTCTCTGCACATCCCCTTCTCCCCAGCACCTCTCAAATCAAACGCACACTGTTAAATCAAACAATCGATTCCTTCTAAGATGGTTTTATTACTTTTCATTTTACATTAAGGAAGTAAAGGTTCGAAGCCCCGTCTTGCTATCACGGTGATAGTGTCTATTGCGTCTGCCAATTCTTTGTGCTCTACATGAAAGGATGAATGGTACTTTTGCCTTTTCGATTGTTCACCCACTATCTATCTTGGTCTAAAACTTGGCACACCTGTACTTTTCACCTAATAATCGGAACTCATTTCTGGTGAATTACAGAAATCAATAGCTCATTAGCATTTTATAAAACTTTAACTCATATTTCTTCCTCGCTATTGTAATGAGCTATACTATGCGCACCTTCTGAGACCGAAGACAACTCAGAAACGTCATCGTAATCACCTCATTTTGATATTCATTAAAAATACATCTCCCAAAATCAATCGAATGCGATTCATCTTCTGATATCATGAAAGTTTTCTCAGCCAAGGCGTTGTGGATCATGAGAGCCTCGTTTTAAAGCTCATACAATTGGTGTTTTTCCTTCCATTACCAATGTTATTTATCTCCTGAAGGGTTCAAAGATAACCCTGAGAGCTTCTGTCTAGCATAGGTCATCATCATGAATTTACCAAAAAACCGACTGCACCAGCCCTCTGGCCCCAAAAAAAAGAACTACAAGAGATCAAGTGTAAACCAAGCTGTTGTGTTTTATCGATCAACCCCATTCACCTATTCAAAGCTGTGACTCGAATATTCATAGACACACGAAATGCACTCAGCAGTGGAACGGACCTCACGAGAAATCTTTGCTCTCGATGCAAGCTCATCCGCTGCCTATGTCATGATCACCACAACTTCGGGTAGAGACAATTTGCAGATAGTTCACCTAACAGCTCAAAAGCTCAAGTCCGTTGACCAACAAGGTTGGATTGACCAAATCACTGTACTCTTGCAATTCCTCACCTCAACCCGAGCTTCCTGTACTAGCTTCTCGGAGAATTCTTCTGTGTTTCGAGGCAGCGAGTTAACGGCTGGCAGATCCAGGACTAGTGACAGTACATATATATGGCTTAGTGACCAATTTCATAACTGAGCGTCCAAGGCAGCGATGGTGTCTTCCCATTTTGATCATTTTGCGATTACAATCGCGGGTATCGGAAATCACTTCCTAACTACGCGGACACTGCAAACTTGACACCATTGCACGTGACTTGCGTTAGCTGATTGGGATTGTGGCAAGTGGCGAGTGTAGTATTTTCATCCAAACTGGCAACCGATTTGTGGCTAGTGCGATTTGAAGATTTGAATTGGATTGTGAATTGAATTTTTCTAAAAGATTTATACTTTTTTCTATTTAAGAGACATATTCAGACAAGTTTGCTCCATATTGGTTTAAGTCTGCTCTTCGATGATCAGATCATCGGCCTCTCATACATTCAGCAGACTGAAGTCTGCCCCTTGTCTTTCTTATCAGATAAGGTACGCTTCCAATGGTGCAAAGAAACGGTTCCTGGCAACTACAATAAGTCCCAAAGACTCAACTAACTCCTCCTCCTCGTCCTCCTCCTCCTCATCATCATCATCATCAAATGTTAGAGGTGATCCAAAATCAACGTCTACTACTGGTTTGAGCTTCCCATGTCTCGACAAACTGGACAAAAAAACTTCACAACTACTGCATAAATCAGCCACCACCAGTGGCTCCTCCACACAGTTCACAGCTCCACCACACATCACACAGAGTGAGGATTTTGTGGTACGTGATCCGGTTTACACCAGAATCCAGACCGGCTTTGAGATATACAGATCGCAGGACCCTCTGTTGTTGGACTACGGTGGAGCCTTGCCTGAATTCGAGATTGCGTATGAACACTGGGGAACGTTGAATCCGGATAAATCGAACGTAATTCTATTGCACACTGGTTTATCTGCATCTTCGCATGCCAAATCACAGCCAGAAAATACCAAATCCGGTTGGTGGGAGAAGTTCATTGGGTCTGGTAAACCACTTGACACAGACAAGTACTTTGTCATCTGCACAAATGTCATTGGAGGTTGTTATGGCTCCACTGGTCCTTCATCAATTGATCCTTTGGATCAGGACGCACAACGTTATGCCACAAGGTTTCCCATCCTTTCCATCAATGACATGGTGAGAGCCCAACACCGCCTTATCAAAGAAGGACTGGGTGTTTCCAAGTTATACGCCAGCGTGGGGTCTTCAATGGGTGGGATGCAATCTTTGGCTTATGCTCAAGAATTCCCTGATGATGTTCAGAAAATTGTCTCAATTTCAGGCTGTGCTCGGTCACATCCATATTCTATCGCCATGCGTCATACTCAGAGACAAGTTCTCATGTCTGATCCTAATTGGAAACGTGGGTTTTACTACGATTCTGTGCCACCTCATGTCGGTATGAAACTATCAAGAGAAATAGCAACTGTGACATATAGATCTGGGCCCGAATGGGAGATCAGATTCGGTAGAGAAAGAGCAGTTCCTTCACAATCGCCGGTACTTTGTCCTGATTTTCTTGTGGAAACTTATCTGGATCATCAAGGCAATAAGTTCTCATTGGAATACGATCCAAACTCCCTTTTGTATATTTCGAAAGCCATGGATCTTTTCGATCTAGGCTTGAAGAATAGAGCTTCTGCGCTTGAAAACAGAACAAAGACACAGCGGCTCAACCGTGATGAAGGTCTCAAAAGAGTTGATCCCTCGGAAATCTGCCCCGTGAGCCCCAAACCAGTAGAGAAAAAACGAGCAAGAACGGAAACAAAAGAAGAATCAGATGATGATTTGAGAGAAGGCATGAGACCAATTGCAGATAAAGATGTCTTGGTCATTGGTGTGAAATCAGATATATTATTTCCTCATTGGCAACAATTGGAAATCGCAAAGAGATTAAGAGAAGCTAATGTCAAATACAATAATGGTGATGGGTCTAACATCCATCATGTCGAACTCGGTGAGGATATCAGTATGTTTGGCCATGACACGTTTCTTTTGGACCTTGAGCATGTCGGAGGTCCAGTCAAGGCGTTCTTGGAGTGATTGCAGAGCTTATTACAAAGAAAGTTTTAATGGCACGTTAATACTATGTATTTTCTTTCTTTCTCCGTCCACTTGTTCTGTTCGTATGTACATCCGATTATGCAGCAGCATCGTCAATGGCTCTCTTCATGGCTCTCAATTCTTTCACCGTCTTTCTCTTCAAAATCTTTCTCTCTTTACGTCTTTCTCTGGATTCATGTTCTCTAACGGCCTTTGACTCCTTGACCAAAACTCTATCGCCGTACATCTTAAATTTCTGCATGTATCTCTTATCCATATTAAACTCCATGTGAACGATATGGTCCGTTAAACCCAACTTATTGATTGCCCAGTAGTATTTTTCAGCATCATCTCTTTTCAAATATCTCAATATTCTTTGTCTTTTTTGAACCAACATTCTCAACTGTCTAGTGTTTTGGAAGTCCTTCTTGTTTTCTTGACAGTGCTTGTACAGGTGATGTATTCTTACCGTGGCAATAGCAGCTTGAACCTCAGATGAACCGGTATCACCTTCGAATCTTTGGAATTCCCTCTGGGCCAACTGCACTTTAAGTTTCAGCACTTCCTCTTCTGATCTATTTCTCAACGTCAGGATACGTTCAACAGCCTCTAGTTGCTTTTCTGACTTCTCAAGGATATCATTTCTCTTAAATGCGTCCTCAGAGGAGGCCACCGTGGCCAGTCTAGCGCCATGTAATAGCTTATGAACCTCTTCAATCTCGTAAGATCTACCCAAAACGGTAGGCTCTTTCACCTCTGCATCCAGTCTCTGGAGAAATGCGTTGTTTGGAATACCCAGCACAGGGTCAACAGTTGAGTCTCTTTCTGCAATGTATCTCTGTCTCAGTTGATTCACTTCTTTACGTTCTCTAGCCTGAATTCTAAGTAAAGATTTTTTAATATGTTTGGTGGTGTTTGGAACACCAGCTGTCGATACGAATCTTGCAGGTTGCGATATCTGCAGGCCCACTATTGAGCTCCTAGCAAGTCTCAGGCTTCTAGTGAACATGCTAAAAATGTCCAATTCGAATTGTGCAAAGTGAACTAGACAACCTTTTTGATGGTCCAATTGGAGAAAATAAAAAATATCGACAAAAAAAAAAAAATACGTTAAACCGAGGGTTCCTACAGTAACTTATATCCCGGAAATCTAGCACTATTTATCAATGGAGGTACGACATGTGCCGTCAGTCTTTTGAGCTCTCCCCGGATCGACAGAGAGATCATCCAGATTCATCTATCATAAAGCCTTACATAAAAGCTGATTAGAGCATCTAACTGGCACCAAGTAAATCTCAGCCCTGTGTGAATCATAGCACTAACAAACAACTAATGTGGGAAAGAAGTATCAACAACAATCAATGCTGACTCTACTTTATCCCCGACTTGTCTTGATGACGATTCTCCATATCTCTCACCTGGTATGAGCCTTAATGTCGTAGGTTCTTTCAACAGTTGAGAAAACAAATTGTGAGTCCTGAAGTGGGAAACTATGGAAGGTGATGTAACGATGTATAAACCATTTGAAGCATAAGATGATACTTTCTTTAACATTTGCTCGCCAATTCTGTTGTCCACATCATCTTTACTTCTCACTAGAGATACGAGAACGATCTCATTTCTAATACCTTTAAATCCATCTATCGTGGCAATGATGGGTTTGTATCCTAATCTATCTGCAGCAACTTCATCTATTAACAATCTTTGAGCTTCAAATGGTGTCAAGATAACAATAGAGTCCCCTGGATAACCGAGGGAGATAAGGTATTCATAGAATGAGACAACGTATTCAGCTTCTTTGATGTTTTGAAAAAATCCAGGAATATTTTCTAATTCCTCAGAATTTAACTCAATGAACTGTGCAACAGACTCTAATCCAGGATTTGGCTTGATGTTTGCATTGATAACATCAACAGTACTATCGATTGTTTTTGTGAAGACTTCTCGTTGAAAATGGGAATTTTTCAGAGTGTTGATATTGCTGTTCCTTAAAACCAATTTTTCAAAAAAGCTTTGTGGTTCATTATTTGCCTTTACCAATGTAGAATCACCAACCAAAATAACTTTCTTTAAAACATCCCCATATTTCAGCAAGGTTTGAAGGGTGTCAGCCCCATCCAGATCTTGTGAACTCAAAAATATCACCGTGTCAAACTTTACAAATGAGAGTTCCTCGTGCAAAGCACCAGGGAGACTATAGACAACATTGGCTTGTGACTTCAATAAAAATGACACTCTCTCTTTGAAGGAATTGATATGTTCCAATGGAGCCAGTTGTTCTATTTCATCGAAAACTTTTTTCAATAACGTATAATTTCTTACTGACACTTCCAAATTATTAGTGAATGACTTTTTCGTATCATGCCCTTCCAATTTTTGAATATTCTTGAATGGGAATTGATCAATAACAACATCAATCGACTCGAGCTTTTTGATTTCATACAAATATCGAATCCATCTCAAGTGAAGATCATACCTGAAAAAACTCAACGCTGTCTCAGCATCATTTCCATAAGCACCCTCCATACCCAAGTCCAACGCGATCAATTCTACCTGCTCCAAGAGCAATCCAAGCTTCTCACTTATTGATTGCAGTTGGAGTTTCAACCTTTCATGATCAGTCAGATTGAACCTATGGCCCTTTACTTGTGCGAATTCTAACGAACTCTCGACTTTCCCTAGCAAATGAGGATTGGCACTTAATACCAAAATTTTATCTGTGTGCTTCTTGGATAGCAACTGCTTGATCACCTCTGTTATAGTATGTGTCTTTCCCGTTCCTGAAATTCCATTTATAACACTAATACCCATTGACAGCGTGTTTTCAAGTGCAGCAAACTGTGATAAATCAAGACCATATAGTGGGTTCTTAACGGTATTTCCTGATTCTGTCTTTCTCTTCTTCGTATCAGGTTCAACAGAACTTTCTTTTGTGACAGGTTCCCCCAGTTTGTAAGTCAGTAATGTGGACACAAGCCACTCTGGTAGTGCGTTTTCTGAGTCATCGCTGATATACGATAGCGAAGAGGATAGTCCTAAAAGGGAAGTTGAAATATCAGAGGGCAGTTTCACGAGCAACAAACCATCAGAGCCAGCAAGAGAAGGGGTGGAATCTTTGAATTCGATCTCAATAACAAATGACTTAGAACCGTTGCTTTTCTTCGAAGTTCCGTTGTTGTTTTCAAGAGAAGTGATATGGACAGCCTCCAAAAATTCAAGACCTAATTGTGACAGATAGCCTTTCTTTCCTTTATCCCTAATCCCCAACTTCACCAGTAGCAACAAGTCACCCTTCTGGTGATCATTCCACTCTTTGATTGCTGAGTAATCCTGCTGGTTGAGTTCGATCTTCACCTTAGATTTCCCATTTTCGACCTCCTGCAGTTGAACCTTCACAGCGTGCTTGCTATTACCGTTCAGTTTCTGTTGATTTTTCTTTTTTTCAAACCTTGCTAAAGTTCTTTGTAGGTGATTCGATATTTCAATGAAAGTAGAAATCCTTTTTGACTGGTATTCTCTGAAAAGCAAATCGTTAATGGATAAGTTCATTGCCAATAATGGTGGTTTATAACGTGTGTGTAACAGTTGAAGAGAGCCAAGGATATCGTATGTAGGAACTGGACCCCATCTCTGCGATTGATCAAAGAGCTCCGTTGGTTCTTGAAGATAGTGAGTTACTAGTTTTATCTTGAGCTGCGTTGTTAGTGTGTTTTCATCTGAGATATTGAAGTTGTCAAGCAGATCATCAAGTTCAGCAGCCGTGAGTTTTTGAAGCTCTGACTGAACAAATGAAGCATCGGACAGCTTCGAGAACGAGCAGAATACCAGTGCTTCCAGTTTCGATCTGTGGAGCTGATACAATATGGATTGGAAGTTCTCAAGTTTTATCGATTGTGCATTTTTAATTGATGATGAAGGAACCGGAAGCCCTGTGAACTCATTCACCGGGAAGTTCACAAAGTACTGGAGTGTATCCAGTGCACACTTGATCTCGGGATTTTCGATGGTTTTCGATTCCAAATGAAACAGCAGGTTGCGTTTCTTCACTATTGTTAAGGCGTATCTTCTAGTTGGCAACTGTGATAATACAACACTAATTAGAATAAGGAGTTCAGCCAGCAGCTCTATTTCCACAGACTGAGTAGTGCTCAGCATATAAACTGAATCCAATATTTGTGGAATCCAACGGTTGAGCTTCGCTGTCACCATCCTCTCCTTTGTTCTCAAACTCTGTAACTTGGCGACTTCTTTTTCGTATGTCTTGTCCAGGCCGTACTCCTTGAGCTCATCATCAATGTAGCTCTTCTCCCAAATGAGAATTGAATACAACGGCTGCAGAGCCTTTGAAGTCTTCTTATCCACTATATTCAAAGTAAGTGATGAAAGCAACTTAATTATGATGATCTTATTCTCTATGGGCGTGGTCTTCTTGTCGTAAATTTGATACGTTCTGAACAACAGATCTCGGAGCTCATCAGAGCTTTCAAATGCAATCAGCTTCCCAGATCGTACTATTGCAATTATCACCAAAGCAACGCTGAGAACATACTGGTCATTAGAGTCCTGAGTTAACTTACTCCATATTAGATCTCTGAAATATTGATTGTTTGAGATGATGGTGGATCCAGATACCTCTTGGGCGCTTGTCAAAAGCTTTGATACCTTCCCCAACTCCACAACAGTGAAATTTTTCTTCAAAGAAAAAATCTTTTGGAGCTGAACATCCAAAGAAGACATCTTGGTATCGACGGCGGTTGCTGATGCTTTTGTTTACTATTTACTGTTTGAAAAGTTCATATAAAAAGATTAAATAAGACTTCCGGGTTCTTGGCCACGTGATCCTCAGCCGGGCCTTCCCTCAGCGCAAAAATGAAAAATAAAGGTCGCTAGAATGAAATCTAACCTATTGTATAGCACAAACTTCTGAATAATCAGTAGGAATTTCCCATGCATCTGTGATAGTACTAGTGGAACTTTACATGTAAGTACAAATTGCGACGCCAACAGAGATATTGATAAACAATGTAGACTATATTATCGCCAGGAGAACAGAAAAACCTTTGCTTGCTTTCAGAAACTGTTGTTCAACGGTTCTCTCGTACTTGTTGGTTTCGCTATACCCTCGCTAATCTTGAAGAAAGTCACCAAGATTTATAACAGCATCCTCTTCATCATCAAAATAACGATTAAAGCTTTTGAGTTCTGACAGAACTTCAGGAATCTTTTCCGGATCCCCGCCAGTTAGAAATGATACAAATGGCATCAGGTAAGCATCCAATCCTGTAGTTGACCCATTGTGATGCTGCTCAAAGTGCTCTTTAAATGTGTTCGATTTATCTGGCAGAGTACCCTCTCTCAATAATCTATCGGTGTATCTCATACATTGAGTTAAGGTCAACAGGTTCTGGGCCATCTGAGGACGATTGTATACTGACGAAGCAATTTCAGCTCGATTTCCTCTATAGGAAGAAAGTGTTTTGGTCAATCCTTGGGAATTGTTGGTAATGAGTCCAGATAATTTGGCTTCAATTCTTTCCTTTGAGTATTCACCGTTCTTGTTAACATAACAAAGCCCCAATTCAATAAATACAGACTCTATTGGAATGGGAACAGTTTCTCTCATTCCAGAGCCCTTTCTTTTCTTTGGGACGTTGATTGTGTTTGATCTCGATGTTGACATTGTGGTTCTGTTGTTTGGGTAGACTTGGGAGAAAACAATTGTTGGTATCTGTTTTTCAACGTCCCTGATCTTCATGTACAACTTTTTGGGGTTCAGGTGCGGGATAAATAGGTGTAGAATGCCAGGTCTTGCTGTTAAATAACACTCAAATCGTGGTTGTAGAACACTTGATTGGATCATTGTCTTGTACGCATCTGAAGGTGAAGTATCGCTCTCTTGCTCAAACAAGGACGCCGGAATGGAAGATAATTTGAGGGCTTCAATATTGCACATTGATTGAATTCTCCCTCTACCAGCTCTTAAGCCAAAGTCTTGTTTAGATTTAATGATCAAATCAAAGTTTGCTTTCGTCAGTTCAAAAATAGCTTCCGATTCATCTTTGTATGTAGGCGCATCCGGCTCGTCGTCAAACAATGTACCACCCAGAGGTATATCACGCGTAACACCTTCAGTAATATGAGTTAATTCTGATTGATTGTCTTTCGATCTCTGCTGCAATAGATTCAAATCGTATTCAGCTGATTTAGAGAAGCGCTTGGTGATTTGTGTATCGTCAAGGAGTGGTGAGATTTTTGTCTTGGTGGAGACTTGTCCTTTTGTTTCTTTCTTTTTAGCTGGTTTAAAAGCTTTGGATTTGGTAGTCTTACCGAAACCCGGCCAAACAGCTTTAAAGAAAGGAGACTTCTCGAGCAGTTTGTGGACGCTGTTTTTTATTTCTGGCTCTTCTTGAAAAGGCAGGTTGTTTTGATTGAATTTCTTGATGATTGTTGTGAGGTATGTTTGGATTACTTTTGGTGCATCTTTGTAGGATTGAATGCTTGTATCTGCTTTAAGTAGTATTGACAGCGCCCTCTTGATGGTTGTGATTTCCTTCTTTGGTTTCTTTGATGGCTTTGTGATGCTCGACATTTCCGGTGCGCGTTACGTTGAGCTGTTTGTTGAAGGGTAGCCGCGTGTTTCTGTCGAAATTCACTAAACGGCGTGATTCCGGGTAAAAATGTCCATTTGTTTCGTCATTTAATGTAGTGGAAATGTTTAAAAACAGAACCAATCCGATAAAGTTATAACAAAGAAAGTACTTACAACGTCTTTGAGATTCCCTCTACACGCAACGGAATCGTTCCGTTTGAAAGAATTCATCAATTATGCGTCCAGAGGAGTAGTAGTTAGCAGCGGATGAATCAGATGCAACACCACACCACTTGCTACTGGAGACTTATCCGATGGAGCTTATGGCTGTCAGAACGCCGAATCTAACCGTGCCCAGCACTTTTTGATGTTTTCCATAAACTTGTATTCTGCGTATCAGATCAATGATTATTGATAAAAAATCTGCTCATAATGAATATTTTTATTATTAAGATACTAATATTGTTGGCTATTACGGTCTGACATTAGTACCCTATTTGAAAGTTCCAGTCTCAAAGGGAAGTTCTGGTTTGCAAAGTGGCAGGCTCGGATGGAGGAGGATCTTGTGTCTGATGTCATTGTTGATTAGATTGGAGGGTTCTCTGACAAGGAGAAAAAAAAATACCATATTTCATTCTCCTGTTTCCGGGATTCTCACACGTGATGAATATGTTCACGATGAGCTAATATACCCTCGTAAGTTATTTTCCCATACTGAAAAAAATTTTTGTAACCATGAGTAGGAAAAAAAAAAAAAGTTAACTAGTGAAATAGAGCATCGAGCTCAAAGATCCATCAAAGTTCTTTTGACACTCATCAGTTAGTTACATAAATATCAGAATGAGTTTCAGAGGTGGCTCCAGAGGCGGATCCCGTGGTGGATTCGGTGGTGCTCGTGGTGGTAGAGGTGGTTTTGGTAGACCATCTGTCCCACAAGGCCCACCAGACAGTGTTCTTGAAATGGGTTCATACATTCATTCCGTTGAAGGTGATATATTCTGTCGTTCCATCAATACAAAGATTCCATACTTCAATGCCCCAATATATTTAGAAAACAAGACTCAAGTTGGTAAAGTTGATGAAATATTAGGTCCTTTGAATGAAGTTTTTTTCACCATTAAACCATCTGAAGGTGTTCAAGCTACAAGTTTCAAAGATGGTGATAAATTTTACATCGCTCCAGATAAACTACTACCGATTGAGAGATTTTTACCAAAACCAAAAGTTGCTGGACCAAAACCACCAAAGAAGAAATCTGCTGGAGGTGCTCGTGGCGGCTTCGGTGGTGCTAGAGGTGGTGCCAGAGGTGGATTCGGTGGCCGTGGAGGATCAAGAGGTGGCTTCGGTGGATCAAGAGGTGGCTTTAATGGTGGCCGTGGTGGTGCTAGAGGTGGATTTGGTGGCCGTGGTGGTTCTCGTGGGGGATTTGGTGGTGACAGAGGTGGAAGAGGTGGATTTGGAGGAAGAGGTGGTTCTCGTGGTGGACGTTTCTGAGTCTTTGAAAAGTAAGAAACACTTATACTTCTACCAACTTCTTTACTTTTTTGTTACGTTGCATTTTATATAATTCTAAGCTCACTTTGTACAATAATGTTGGGAGGGGGAAAAAAAAAAAAACACGACATCTTTCCATTTTGTTAAAAGGGGTAGAGTATAAATGGGCTCTGGAGATCTCTTACAGAGCTCTGTTTGATCATTTAACCAACCGTAATGGTAAGATTCCTGGTTTAAGGCCGCAGCTTTCAAATATTGAAGATCTCAACTCAGTAAATCCTTCTCTCTTATTAAACTTTTTATTTGTATCTGAATTTGTGAATATTAAATTTGGTTCTATGGGCTGTTTCAGAATTGGACTTTGTTTGAGGTGTTTGTCCACTATACTGATTGCTTTCAATTTGTCCACTTTTGTGAAAACTATTTCAAATGGAACACCTCGCTCGGTAAGGAAATCGATGATTGTATAATCGTCAAGACTAAATCCTTCTGAAGCACCCACCAGGAGGTAAACTTTTCTCAATTGCTTTCTATTTTGCAAGTACTGCATTACTTGTTCACCTTGTGAGTCTTTACCTCTGACACCGTAACCTGGTGTATCGATCAACCTGAATCTTTTGCCAATGTTGAAACAATTCATCGTTTGAGTGAACCCTGCTCTTCTAGAAGCAAATGCAAATTCAGATGGTTCCTTAGATTTCGAATCTGTCAAGAGCGCATTCAAAAGAGTTGACTTACCAACATTACACTTTCCCAGAAAGACAATCTCCGGAAGAAAGTCTTGACTATTTTTAATAGTCTTCAAACTCTCCAGTTCTTCATCCTCTTTACCTCGCAGTTGCTTAAGTTCTAGTTTCTTCTCTGATAATTCATTAAGTCTATGTTCTAATTCGTCTCTTTGCCTTTCTCCAGGTATGTCTAAGAAGTTTGCTGTGGTCCACTCCAGTTTAACCTGAGTCTTGTAGAAGAAACCATTGACACCAGCTATCACTGAACTTGATGGTTTTGTTCGGTACTGACTTCTATACTTGTCATTCAGCAGTTCTGTGTAAGATGGTTTCCTTACTTTAGCAGGTTTGATAATAGCTGCTTGTGGTCTAGTTGACTCTTTCTTGGCCTCCTCCGCAGATCTCGCTTGAACTACCTTGATCGACTGCTGTAACATGGCCACCATATCGACTCTAGTAGACGAAGAAGATGAAAAGCGCCGTATGCATCCCGATCCTGTTGTGATAAGCATGTTCCGATCTCGTAAAATATATATACACACAGTCTAGATGAAGGTCTTCGCTTCAAAAATCATTTTTACAGGACGTTTTCGGTCCGCGAACGAGTTTTTTTTTTTTTTTTGGTGCTGGCAAAAAAGCCCACCAATGTCCAAAATCAAAACTTCAACGCGTCTGTTTGTGAATAAATGAAAAGGCAAATTGAGTTTTGATCTATTCTTTGGGATGTTCTTAAAGCTGCTTTCTTTCGCTGGTATCGGTCTAGGGTTTGTCCTTCTCACTCTAGCCATTGCATCGGGGCTCTACTACCTGTCAGAGCTTGTGGAAGAGCATACAGTCCCAGCAAAGAAGTTCCTCACCAGAAGCATATATACCATAATCCTGATCCATGTTTTGCTATACATATTTGATGGGTTCCCAACACTTCTTACACTGGGTTCTGCCCTCACGCATGTTGTCTATCTTCAAAACATGAACAAATTTCCCTTCATCAATCTTTCAGGTCCAATCTTTATTTCGAGTTGTATATTGGTGGTGGTCAATCACTATTTCTGGTTCCAACATTTCAGCTCTCCATCACTCCCACCACCGCAATTCAGAATGGATCCAAACTACAAACCTCCAAAGATTGCATCATTTGCTGAAGTTGCCTCTTTTTTTGGTATTTGTATCTGGTTCATTCCATTTGCCCTATTTGTCTCATTAAGTGCTTCAGATAATGTGCTGCCGACTACAACTTCAGGTGCTGATTCTTATGACGATCGTAATGGGAAGAATAAGAGAAATCAAGGTCTTGCAAAAGTTGTTGTTGGTGCTATAAGAGATGCGATTTACACTGTCGCTCGTACTTTTGGTTACGAGTTGGATCAAAATTACGGAAGGATTGTATGACTGAGATGTATAGAGAAGATTGGATGTACATAAGAATGGGCGCGTGGAATACATGACGTTTATGTATACCATTGGGAACTGAGTAATTTTAAACATTTAATGCTGATGTTGGTCTTCGCGAATTTCTTCCAACATGCGATGATAAGAAACAGGAGGGGTTGTAAGGGTTGTAATGTAGTACAATGCATATCTGAAGTTGAAACCTCGATGTTCACTTTAAAAAGAGGACATAGAAGATCAGTATATCTTGAGGTTTCGTTCAACATAATCGTTATGGAGTTTGCTTAATTTTTTTGTCTAATGGGTTTCTTTTAGCAACAAGTTTCTTTCATCTTTAAAAGCCCAGACTTGAAACAAACAACTTCTGCACAAGATGGCTCATGATAATAAACTCCCGAATGTTTTTATCTCGGATTTATTAAGCCACAGGGAATCATAAGATGCTCAACCCCCTACAGATATCAACTATATGATATTAAGATGTACTCGCTTGTTTTCCCAACTAGCCATAAGTTAGCCCAGCCAGCGATAATGAAGTCTCATGAATGGGTAACTGTACTAGAGGTTCAACTATATGTTTCTTGAGCTATGTGAGGTCATGACTAAATTTTTCAGTACATCATATCACCTCATTATCAACGATGCAGTGACAATGGATTGAATGAGAAGTGATGTTGATGCAAACAAAAGAAGATCGTTATTGTCATACTATCTATCCTCTACATATCATATACCTTGGAAGGAGATAACCAATCGAGTCAGTGAGGGAAGTGAGTGCACGTGACACTAATTATAGCTGCTGCTGTTCTGTGGGAGGAAGAAAAGTCTTGGCACGGCGCTCTGTCCACACATTTCTTTTTCTCTGCCTAGCTAGGCAGGCTGAGACTTCTCTCCGGAAGAATACTTACGCAAAATGCCTTTTTTTGCACCACTGTGGAAAGATGTGTTTGGAATTGATCTTGTTAGATTGAGAGTTGCTGCTTTAGAGGGATCGATCATGTAGTTCCCCTCTTATCTGAGGTTAAATCTCACGATCTTGGCTAAAAAAATAAAGGGTCCAGTGCCCACTATCCACTGCCCACTGCCCCCAGTAAAAAATATGAAGCCGTTGCGCCAAGCGAAAAAAAAAAAAAAAAAAATTAAAGCGTAACAGCACAGCACTTAACAGAACAGGGCCCTTTCTTCTTTATCTCCTCCAATTGAAAATTTTATACAGTCAGCTTGAAGATCGTTATCTTGCACTGTTCCCCATACAAATTTTACAGAATGAATATCAGCCACCCGTATAAATAAATACCTTGGGATATCCCCCCCCTCCCTCCCTTTCCTCTTTTATCCTAATAACCGTCGCAAACGTCTCCCAACTACAACCGGTCATGTCCAACAGCATCGAATTGAAGAAAGCGGGAACCTCTGCACAGACTTCTGAATTCGACTACAACTACGATGGCGATGTCGAGAAGAATATACAATCATTGGAAACCATTGAAGAGGCCGATGTCTTGGGAACTCATGAAGGTTACAGACTAAAGAAACATTTGAAAGCAAGACATGTTTCTATGATTGCCATTGGTGGCTCTCTAGGAACTGGTCTTTTGATTGGTTCTGGTGCTGCACTTTCATCTTCTGGTCCTGCCTCTCTTTTCATCGGTTATGCTTTTATCGGACTTCTCGTTTATATGGTTATGTGTTGTCTTGGTGAAATTGCAACTTTCATCCCTGAAAATGCTGGTTTTGCAGGTTATGCCAACAGATATGCTGATCCTGCTCTAGGTTTTGCCGTTGGTTATAGTTATCTTTGTAAATATTTGATTGTCACTCCAAATCAAATCGTTGCTGGTGCTCTTGTCATGCAATATTGGGTTTCCAGAGAAACCGTTAATCCAGGTGTTTGGATCACTGTTTTGATTGTTCTGATATTAATCATCAATATCTTTGGTGTCAAGATCTTTGGTGAATTCGAATTCTGGCTATCATGTTTGAAAGTGGTGATTGTCCTTGGTTTAATCTTTTTACTATTCATCATCATGCTTGGTGGTGGTCCAACTCATGACCGTCTTGGTTTTAGATATTGGAAAGATCCAGGTGCTTTCAAGCCGTATTCTGGTATAGCGGACCCTGCAAAAGGTAAATTTGTCTCTTTTGCCAATGTCTTGGTCACTGCAGTCTTTGCCTATTCCGGTACAGAATTGGTCGGTATCACCGTTGCTGAAGCTGAAAATCCTCGTCGTAACGTTCCAAGAGCCATTAGATTGACTTTTTACCGTATCTTGGTGTTTTACGTTGTGTCCGTTTTCTTGCTTGGTATGTGTGTTCCTTTCAACGATCCATTGTTGATCAGTGCCACAAAGGCCAAAACTTCTGCCAATGCTTCTCCATTCGTCGTTGCAATCAAAAATGCCCGGATTGACAAGTTGGACCACGTCATGAACGGTTGTATCTTGGTCTTCATCATCTCTGCTGCTAATTCTGATTTATACATCGCCTCAAGAACTCTATACGGTTTGGCATGTAATGGTAATGCACCAAGATTTTTCGCTAAAACAAACAAATTCGGTATCCCATACAATGCTTTGGGTCTATCAACATTGTTCTGTGGACTGGCTTACATGAGTGTTTCAGCAGGTTCTTCGACTATTTTCACCTATTTTGTCAACTGTGTCTCAATCTTTGGTTTGTTGACTTGGATCTCAATCTTGATCACACATATCAGTTTCAAGAGAGCTTTGAAAGCTCAAAACTTCCCAAAATCCTCATTATCATACACCGCACCGTTCCAGCCTTGGGGAACTTGGGTTGCATTGTTCTTGTGTACTCTTGTGACCATCATCAAGAATTTCACCGCCTTCATCAATGGATTCGCTTACAAGACGTTCATCACCGGTTACATCGGTGTTCCAGTGTACTTCTTCTGTTTTGTCGGTTATAAAGTCATCATGAAGTCCAAATGGAGAAATCCGGAAGAGGTTGATTTGATCACAATGAAACATATCATCGATGCCGAAGAAGAACAAGGAAAGATTGATGCTGCTGAGAGAAAGGAAAAGATGAAGAACGGAAAGAAAGACGGTGCTTGGTTCTATGACAAGTTCTTGGGATGGATCTTCTAAGAAAGGGATTGGCCTCTTCCCCCGTATTTATCAGCTTTTGCTTTGCAATTTCATGTTTTTTCAGTACTATATATAAAACCACAGTTGTAGTTAGCAGAAGTTTGATAATTTTTTTTTTTTTTTTTTTATTTTTCTAAATAAGCAGAATTAAAGAAAATCAGCAAGCAGCAAACTTAATAAAAATGAGCTATATAACAGCAACATCATTGAAAAAAAATTCAAAGTCAATATGACCAGTGATAGTCATCACCATCACCATAGCCATCACCATAACGATCCTCCTCCGACATTTGACCCAGAAACACTTCGACATGTTGATCCAATCCCAATGCAAATCACTCCTCCTCCACCACCTACAGAAACCAAAAGTAATAATCATCACTCATCGGTCATTGGTCCAAATTACAAACGACTCACATCTCTTTCCAGAGTTCTTTACAAGACCCAGAAATATTCCTCGATAACTTTTAGCGTATTCTCCATGATCCACGGTGCCTCTGTGCTGGTTGCACCTGCCATTTCCATCGATCTCAGCGAACAGCTCTTGTCGCTCACCAGAACACTGTATCAGGCCCCTGGAGTGGAAGAAATTCTTGTCTGGGGAAGCCTCTGTGTACACTTCATGAGCGGTGTACTCCTACGATTGGTCAACAGGCAACTTCAGAGGCTCAAATACGGTGGTAAGAAACCGCAGGTGAAGAAGGACAAGAGAAGTATCGATGCCACTGCATTGAGTGTAGATTTACAAGGAAACGTTCAAGTTGAGAACGACGAACAGATCGGTTTGAGTGGTGGTGTGACGAATCTCGTGGGACTGGGCACGAAGAGAAGTTTCAGTTCACGGTATTTCGGAATGAGCCCATTACAGGTCTCTGGTTACGTTCTGGTACCTTTCATGCTCTGGCACGTCTTACAGAGCAGATTGATGCCCCTTTGGATCGATGGTGATAGTGGTTACGTCTCAATGGAGTACATGACATTTCTTCTGAAGTCTCTGTGGAACAGAGTCGTGTATCCACTGTTGTCAACTCTCTCTGTCTATCACACTGTTTATGGTTTGCTAAAGTGGATGAACGTCAAGAGCTTGAATTTGCGAAAGATCGGTGTTTGGTGTATCAATTTGTTGGTTCTCACTGGTGCTTTGAGTATTTATAAGATCGCACGTCATCATGGTGACGTTGCATCGTTCGTTTTGAACAAGTTTGGAGCATATTCCAATGTTTGGAGTTATTTATTCGTTAATTCATGATATGTATATAAAGTCAATTCTCATAAAGAAAAAATTAGTTACCCAACTATAAACAAAAAAAACCAAACCACAATCACTAGTACTACTTAACGCCATCTCCCAAACCGTTCGTTCTTAGCCAACTCACTGGATCTATTCTTCTGAATGGCCAAAATCCCATCAATCTTTTGTGAAACGAGTTCCAAAAGTTCTTTCCGTTGTTGTAACTCGATATGTTTCTTGATTTTAGGATCCTCTTTGGCAAACGTTTCAACTTGTTCTTCAGTCAAATTGATATTCAACTTTTGATCCAATTCTCTTGGAAATTTGTAGAAGAAATCAGTCAACAATTCAACGTTTAAAAATAAAACTGCCGTTGTTGTCAATTTCTCATTAACAACACTAAGGAAGACTTCAGGACATTTGAACTTGTTGTCCTTACTCTTGCAACCATTCGATTTTAGAGCTTTCAATCTCAAATTCAAAATTATTTGACGATCCTTAAGGAATACAGCCTCACGACCTCTTTTCAATAAAGTCGTGGAAAACCCTAAAGTCTCTTCTGTTGTTTTGCCACCCTCTTCAAGATACTTCATAACTTGACTCAGCTTCCGACCACCGATAGAATTCTTCAAAGAATTGAATGCATCATTAACTTGGCTTAACTCCTCTTTCAACAAATGAACAGAATGTTCTCTTGATACCGTCCATTCTCGATCTTCAACATCCACCTCGTATTTGTAAGGCTTGATACAATTCTCAACTTGATCTGCAGTAGAGAAGAACCTGGAGTTTAAAACGTTGGTTGCAGCTTCCTTCACTGCTTCTTTTGCCAATGGATGGTTTTTCAAATTGGTTCGATCCGTTATGTTTTCAATTTCTTTTAATATGGCGTTCGTTATCAATGAAGTTGAAAGTCTTCCAACTCCCAATTTTGTTAATGATGAAGTTATCAGCTCTAATTTCTTGGACCAATAAGGATCAACTTTCTTTAAATCATTCAATTGATTCAAATTTTCAATCAATATCTTGGTATCTGAATCTTTATCATTCAATTTATTCCAATATCTAGAAGCCAAAAGATCCAGAACTTGTTGATCCAATTCATTTCTCAAGATGTATTTCAACTCGGTTCTACCGAAATGTTCATTGAATTCTTTAACTGCCAATTTCAAAGCATCAACATTCTCAGCTAGATAAGTCTTAGGGGTTAAATGACGATCGTTGAACTCCACTTTGAATTGATACGACGTGTCATCTAGTTCTTGTGAAACTAATTTGGCTGTTGGCTGTAATGATAATGACATTGTTCTTTCCAAGACTTTGATCAATTTTTTCTTCAATGTCTTTGTTGAGACATTGCAATCTTTAAATTCTTCTTTATTACTCTTCAAGAAAGTATATTCGAAATTCTGTTGTGCAATGAATGCATCATGACCTGTTTTTTTACTAAAAATTGACTTTGTTGGACTTTTAGTAATAACACCAACATAACCCATTTTTAATGGATACTTCTTGTTCAAAAGTATTGATTTGGCAACTGCTGGTGAAACAAGATCCAACTTAGTGATGACACCAATTGTACGTTCACCTTTTGGGTCTGCTAATTTGGAGGCTCTTAAAGCTGAGCTATTTGCTAAGTCCACATCAGCTGATGAAATAGCCAAAATAACATTGGGACTTTCCAAATATTTGTCACATAACTGACGAATTTTTTGTTTCAAAATTGGTGGCTGATCAGCTGCTTCAACTTGGATATAACCAGGTAAATCAACTAATGAAAGATCAGGAATCGTTGGTGATCTGATCGTCAGTTGAATTGGATCGTTTGAAATTGCATCTATCTCAGGAACTGCCATGTTTAAATCAAATAAAATTTTTTGAACTTCATTGAAATCAGTTAGATTATGAATTTTCAGTGCTGGAAAATCTGCCGTCTCGGCAGCAGCACTTGGAGTATTTACCAAAGTTAATTCAATTGGTCTTCTAGTGACCATATTTGAGCCTTTTGGTAGAAATTCATGACCAACTATAGATTCAAGAACTGATGATTTTCCTGATGATTGTGAACCAATAACGACAATGGATGGTAATTTCAAAGTATCTGAAGATCTATCAATCTCTTGTAATAGAGCTCTAATTTCAATCATTTGTCTCGTAAGACTCAACATCTGATCATCCAAATCTTCACCATCTTCTGGATCCTCATCCTCATCTTGATCGAGCAATTCTTCTTTATCTTCTTCCTGTTGTTGCTCCTCTTCATCGGTTGATAACCCAGCAACTACAGCTGCAGTTCCAACAGTCGCAGCCCCTGAATCGTTCCCGTTATCAGGATTTGGACCCGAACCAGTCCCATCACCACCCCCACCAACACTCAACCCGTTGATGAAACCCGATGTCTTATCCCAAACACCATCTCCAATCTCTTTTAACTTGCTTAATTGATCCTGTGTGTAATTTGAAGCCTCTTCAACTTTATAAGCAACATAACTTCCAGCAGCTGCCAAACCACCACCAATGTACGCAGGAAACTTGACTGCTTTGAACGCGACTCTTGGGATTGAAGTGAAAGATATGGTCCTACCATGGTTCGGAATCAAAAGACGATGTGGAGCAACTGAGCCCATCAACCATGGAGAATTGGAAATGTATCTTCTGTTCAGCATATGCATGTTGTGTTTCATCAGGAGAAACGGTGAAGAAGTGCGTGAAACCGAACGATGAACTTGTGAAGAAACGCCCATTGCGGGTCTCATTCTTCTGATTCTTGATTCCTTGAGACTTGCTCTTCTGCCGCTGCTAGTGTCGCGTTGTTTTTGTTGTTGTTGTTTTTGTTATTATTGATGTTTGAAGTGGCAAATTCGAAAATTTGATGAAGAGAGAGCCGTGATGTTGGGATGTTGGTGCTTTACTACTACTACGGCGACTGTTTAATGAAATGTTATTGTGGGGTTATTGTACAAATTTTGATGAAGGGGTGGGGCTGTTCTATTCGCCTCCATTGGTGTGGTGTGCCTTGATATTTTTTGATTTCTCCTTCTCTTGATGTCAATAGGAGGTCTCTTGTGAGTACATAAAGGGAACTCCATATCTTTTCAACCAAGAATTTTCATTACTTTTCTTCCTATGCTACTTCTCTTTTTCATTTGTATATGTTCATTTGCATACTCCACTCCACTGATTATATTCGATCTCTCGCTCCCTCTCTTTCTCCCTTTCTCTCGCTCTTTCTCTTTCTCTTACTTGAGTCTCAATCAATATGATCTTTCTTCTCTAGTGGATTGTATCTCAAAAATTTCTCGATCAAGTCAACATGTGTCAACACCATTCTTCTACAACAATATCTTTGAAGTTTCAATTTATCCAGGGCCTCACCTTCGGATAAATCCTGTTCAAGAAGATCAAGATAAGCTTCCCATTTGTCACCAACAACCTAAAAATTGGCAAGAAGTTAGTTTTGCAACTTTGACTATTGTTTCCAAAAGAAAAAAAAACCACATACTTTACCACACGAGAAACAACGGACTGGAATGATCATCTTAGCAGGGTCGTTTGGTCAGAGATTCCAGAGCTTCTTTTGATGGTTTTCGTTATTTTGTTCTTCAGAAGAAAAATTTCTTCTTGGTTAAAAAATCAGTTCGCGCATAGACCGTGTTCGCGAATAGTTAAGTTGACACCGGGTAATGTTAAAGCTTAAAAGAGGAAGAAAAAAAAAAAAATTTAATGAAAAACCTGCGATGAGCCTTTTTAGATCAAGTTTTGAGAGAAGTTTAGTGCACAGACTGTCCATGAGTGACCTTTACACATTGTCGTATGCCGGTGGTGGACAGACAATCCCCCACGCCGCGCTGTTTTCTCGCGATGGTCGTCATTATATTGTTCCTTTCAACAACCAACTTCGAGTCTACTTTATCACAACGAGACAATGCATTAGATCCTTGAAATTCAACGATTCCAACGGGATCGATTTTACTCAGTTGTTGTGTCTCAAGGAGGATTTGAATGATCCAAATGTCCTTTGGGCTTTTTTGCAGAACGGACAAGTGCTCATTATAAACTGGAAAGACAAGAGCTTCAATCCAGTTCTGAAGACTTTACAACTTGAGAAACCGACAGAAGATCAAATCTTGGATATTGTCTCTTTCAAAAATGATTTGATAATCACAATCACAGGGAAATCCAACTCTACAAAACCACACACAAGAAACATTCTTCAGTACAACCTGAGCTCATCAAGTGAAGAATTCGATCAACCAATAACGTTAATTTCAATCAAATCCGTCTTACGATTCACCAAATCCAATGATTCAACCAAACTGACTTTTTTCACCCAACTAAACGATTCCAGAACTTTCAGTACTGTTGATCTGAACGACACATCCTCTATACTTCAAACCGTGCCATTTCCATATAATAAAACCACCGTTACCGCATTGGCAGTTTCAAATGATGGTTTAATAGCCGTTGGTACGAGTTTTGGTGTGATCCATCTCTTGTACGGTGACACGACCTCGCGTCTGTTGAAATGGCACATTGACCAGGTACAAACTCTTTCATTCGCCAAGGATACCAACTATCTCTTGTCCGGTGGTCTGGAGCGTGTTTTGGTGTTTTGGCAACTCGACACAGAAAAGCAACAGTTCTTGCCAAGATTGAATGGTGAGATTGTTGGTGTTTCCAATGAAAGTGCGGAGTATATTACCTTAACTTTGAAATTGGATCATCATCAACGGAATTACGAGATCTTGGTGTTGTCCAGCGTGGATCTCCAATCGAGATTGGTAGTTAGTGGTCCAAGACAGGTTTTGAACACTGATTTATCAAACGTAAAGAAGCAACAAAAGCTATTTCAAAAGGGAAAAGAAACAGACATCTCCAAGTTGAAGTACGATTTCACAAGTTGTTTCAAAGTTCATCCATTGACAAGACAACTTTATTTCATAAACGGCTCGAACTTGCAGGCGTTTGATTATTTCAAAAGTGAACAGGGATTTGTTCAGAAAGTCACAGACTCTTTACAAACTGGTAAAGTTCGTTCGGAGCATAAGTTGCTGGATCCAAACGTCAAACTATTTGCATTCACAAAAGATGGGAAATGGCTAGCAACAGTTGAAGAACATCATCATGGTGAAATTGATAACTTACTTTCGCAGAACGATCGTACCTATGTGTTGAAATTTTGGAGATCAACTGAGGTGCAACAGGCAAAGGGAACACAGGCCAATGAACCACAAGTTGCGAATTATTGGGAGCTAGTCACAAAGATCATCAATCCTCACGGGTCAAGCATACCGATCCTATCGATCTTGGAGGCACCTTCCAGTTTTTACAAAGGTGTTGGTTTCATCACTGCTGATAACAACGGTGGTGTGAGGCTCTGGAGACCGGAGATTGGCGAACAAAGAACTAGTTGGACATTGAGAAAATTGAAACCTTCAACTGGTGTTTTCAGCAATGCTGTGACTTTAACATGGTCCACTGATTCAAGTTTGATCTTTTTAGGCTTTGATACCAACCTTATCTTGATTGATACATCCACGTTTGAAGAGATTGAGACTGCAGAGACCAAGAAGTTGAATACAATTGCCGGCTCAAGAATCAAATATTTGGACATTGTTGATAATAACCTGATAATATTGACAAAGACATGTTTGAAATCGATAAATCTTTTGGATTTGGCTGAGAATGAGTTGTTCTTGCAGATCAATTCACCAAAAGATGCTCAGCAATTGATAACTGTGAATCATAACAAAAATACGATTGGACTTGCAGTGAACTATTGGAACCTAGAACAAAACAAAGCGAACTCGAGGTTGTTTGTGTTCAATCCAGTGTCAAATACTCCCTTGGCCGCTATTGACTACCCTAACTACGTTTCCAGTATCAATTGGGATCATAGTGATGACTTCATCTTCATTGATATTGAGTCCAAGATTGGAACTATTTCCAATACGAAATTCGTTGGCATAGAGGAAGAATCGGAAGCAAGACCTCAAGAGAGATTCACAGATTACGCTCAGGAAATGAGTGTTTTGTTACAACAAGCACAATCGTCAAGTGAAATTTATAGACAAAACGGTATCGTTGACAACACCGATGAGATTAACGGTGGATCCAAGTACCTGGACATCAACTCATTCAATGGTCTTTTCGAGAGCATTGGCAGTGTTCAGCTTGAAACTCTGTTTGAAAGAGTTGTTCAAATTGTTAGTTGAATATAGTATTCGTCTCATGGGCCGAAGATTGTGTAGTCTTTCGCGAATTGAAAACAACAAAATATAGAAAAAACAAAAAAACTCCTCTTGATCTTATAAAAAACCACAGCAACAGGGTCAGAAACGGATCACCAGAATGAGCTCTGGTGATGAAACCGTTGATGAATTAGCTGAGACCACTCCACAACCCATCTCTGCAGTCAAGCGCAAGAAACAGGCAGGTCCGAAAAAACAACTTGCCGAAGATGAAAACAAATACATAGTCCATCCAAAGTTGGGTAAACTTATCAAGAAAAAAGTGGGAGATACAAACTCACTTGGTGAGGAAGTGTTCTGTACGTGTCGTAAACCGGATGTTGGAGGTGAGCTGATGATCGGATGTGATGGCTGCGATGACTGGTATCATTTCAAATGTGTCAGGATTCCGTTGAAATATCAGCATTTGGTGTCTAGTTATTACTGTCCCTATTGTGAATTGGAGGAGAAAGGTCGGACTTTATGGAAGAGGAGATGTCGATTGGATGGCTGTTTCAAAGCTATTTCGAGCAACGAGTCCAAGTATTGTTCTAAAGATCATGGGTTGTTATTCTTACGAAATGTTGTGCAAAAAAACGAAGTTAACCCAGTTGATAACTCTTTGACAAAAGATAAATTGAAAGTGTTTGTTAATCTAAGTTCAAGTTTACAAGATTTCAAAAAGCTCGGTGATGAGTTACCAGAAGCTTTGATAAACTACAATGAGAATCAAAAATTAAGCAAGCTATCCCAAATCAATGACAGTTTACAAACGCGATATGAAATACAAGTTCAAAAGAAAAAATTGTTGATAAAGGCCAAAGAAAATCAAGAAAAGTTGACTGAAGCATTGAAAGATTCACTTGATGCAGATACAATAACATCCAAGAAGAAGAAAAAGGTTCAAAGAAAAATCGAAATCTGCTTATTCGATCAAATATTCAACATTCCACATAAAGACCATTGGGAAGAGTCGGATTTATCAAGTAACAATACAGAATCTTTGGTTACGCAGTATAAACAGGCACAATCAGATCAGGTTGACTCTCCAACCACCACTGATGATCACTATAACAGTAACATGATCTGTCTATTGGAAAAAAAGAAATGTTTAAAGCATAATGGCTGGTACTCAATGATGATTGATGAGATCGATTTACAACTTCGACAGTTGAAGTACAAAATGGAAGAGAATAAAGAGAAACGTGAAAAAATTATCAAAGTTCTGAGGATTGATTATTTTGAAAGCAATACTGCATTATGAAACGGTCGGTGGCTTCTTCATGGTACTGAAAAGATGGTAATGACACGGATATAGATCTAAGTTTTCACATTTTGTAGTGTTCTCGGGTAGGATAATTCTCAGTAAGTCACATTACTATAGTAATGGTAAATATATATTTATATATATCCTTATGACGACTAAATACAAATTGCATATATCGCAGTACAGCTTCTAGCAAATTGCGGCTCCAGATGGCTTTATTCAGCATTATTGTCGCTGTTGGGAGTTGTTTCGTCAAGGCAATTAGACCGACCACATATTGAAATCCTCCTGTGTTCCCTGTTTTGTCGAGGAGTTACCCGGTCGCTGTTTAAAGTATGAAACGTGACTTACATTTAAACTGTTTATAATAACTTCAGAATTTCAATAGATCACACATCCACTAAATCTAATTTACTCACTGTATGCAATGATATCATTGGATTGATTCAAAAAGAGAAACAAAAAAAAAAAAAATAAACATAAAATGCTGAACCAAATAGTTTATCACTCTGATAATAATCAAGTTTTACTTCTTCCTCCATTTATTTTCAAAAATTGTTTCTCATGGCTCAAAACTTATTCCAATAAATAGCTCATACTTCAATTAGTATACCAAATGGCTTGAAAGATCCAATTTTGCTCTTCAGCTGCACTTTATTAGAGCTAGAAAGCTTTGATGATAAGTTTCTATATTTAAAAATATTGCATACGTCGGCTGCCATTTTTCTTCGGGCAAACAAACACCCCGTTCGGCGTCGGCAATAGATCTATCGGGCCTTGAATAACCGATCAGAACAATAAATCAAAGTGTTGACGTACATATTTACCTGCTAACAGTTAATTCCCGCAAAAGCATGCAGTTTCAAGCAACGTTCCCATCGAACTTATCTTAAGTTAAAGAGAGAGCTCATAGTTATTTCGAGTATTAATTTGTCGACTAATAGGGTTTTAGGATAATCTTATGAGTTTTACAGATGAATCATTAAACAGTAATCAGATAGCATTGTAATCAGCCCATGGAAGAAATCTAATTCACACAAATTCTCGGAAACAACAGTACGCTACTCATCGAAGTCTAACTTTCCATACAATTACGTAAGCCTCAAATTTGGTGTATGATTCCTTGGAAGAGCACAGATCGAAATTAGAGGTTCCATCTTCCTTCTACCTTGTAATCAAAGATCAGAGAACTTGATTGAACTGAAAAGCCCCTACAGCAGGTGAAATCCCATAATTAATTTCCCATTTAAAACTCCAAATTGTTTCCTTGGAATTTTTGCATTGCCTATTTTTTTGTTTGAAAGTTGATCAAACGTGTTGTTGAATTCTCATCCCTGAATAATGAAGGTAATCTGATTTCATTTCCCATGCGTGATTCATCATGATATTGTTTCAGAAGTTCTTTGTAATGCTTGTTCAAATCTTGAAGTTCTTTGTTCGTTTTCTTCAGCTGTTGTTTCTCAAAATTGAGTGAATTTTTCTCCTTATGAAGCTCATCAAATCTTTTTTCTAGGAAAGTTACCCACTGGTTGAGATCTGATATTTGTCTTTCCAAAAATTGTTTATCCAGTACTTGTTTCCTAGATGGATACTTCGTTGGTGAACTTGTCTTACTTTTGATTGATTGAAGCTCTTGTTCTAACTTCGACATTTTAGCCTTAAGATTTATAACGTCGTAATCCTTCAAATAAGTTTCATCATTCAGATTTAAATTATCTGTCTTTTGATCTCTTAAGTTCAATTTCTTGAAAGATTGAAACAATTCATGTTTATCATCATCATCATCGTATTTTCGAGAAACTGGACTTTGATACCGACGATCAGTATGTTGTAAGTTGGGTATATTTGTTAAATCATCTTTTCGGTTTCTTCTTTTCTCATAAAAAGTATCATCTAGAGTTGCGTCTTTTTTGAAAGAATATATGGATCCTTTTTCAACTTTAGGAGATGGTCTTAGTGTATGAAGCGATGAATTTGGGGAGTTCAAATTGTTCAAGAATTGCTCTCTCTTCAAATCGTTCATGTGAGAATCCAAGGAGTAGAGGTCTTTGTCTAAATATCTTGCATATTCGGATGCCTTTGAATCAAAAGGTATTCTCGGGGATCGTCTTTTCGGCGGCGAATATTGCTTCTGTGGAGAAGAAGTGTCATTAAAATCATGGTGGTTGTTCGTTCGATCGCTCAGCACTTTGTTCAAGAGCCTTTGCTTAGCTCGGCGGGAATCAATTCGTATGTTGGTGAGTGTGGAGAGGTCAGGGTCATAGAAGGGATGGTCGGGACTGGACATTTGGGCGTAAAATTTTGAAGGAGCCAGACGCTTTGTTTACATATACGATAATTTTTTTTGTTTACTTTTATTTTTATTTTTTTGTGTGTGATTTCCATTTGACCTCGGTTTTCGGTGACAACCTCCTCGGAAGTGAAATATACCAGATCTGGCTCCTTGTGCGCGCGCACCCACCGCAACATTGTTTCGCGAATTACATAAGAGTGACATCAAGGAGCGTTCCTAGTCGAAAGTACCCTAGAAAAATAAAAAAAAAAAAAAACATCTAGATTTGGGGGGCGGGCCGGTTTTTCGCGGTCTAGAACCTTTTTTTTTCGCTCTTTTCGTTGTGATGTTTATTTTTGAATTTCTCTCAAAAGGTTTCAAAAATCTATCAACTTTTGCTAACCTGGTGTCACATAGCGCTTTTTCAAACTCTTCAAATTCCCCTTCACACGATACCCCTGTCTCTGTCCCTCTCACCCCAGCCAAATGACCTCTGCTGAGTCCTCGCCATCTTATTTCATGGGCGACTCCAACAACTGCTATTTCAACTTTAGCTCGACAGGTGCTCAGACATCGGCGTCACAGGCCTCCTCACAAACCCAGCTTGCTCCGCAAGCTCCAGCAACGCCCAACATTACTGAACAAGGCCTTCCTTCTACCGCCAACTTTCAGTTGTTCAAGCAGAATCTTCTCAAGTCGCGAGCTGCAAAACAACAAATGTCAAGTCACAAGATCCCTGAGCTGATGATCACACACTCCACGGAGACAAGCCCCTCGAATTTGTCTCAACTGACGCCAAACATCAACTCGCTCCATCATTCCACAAAGTTTTTTGACGCGACGTCCTTGAACATCTCCCCGATTCGTTCAGTTGCTGATTTCGAGTCGCTTTTGCATCCATCGCCATCTGAAGAGGTCGCCATCATCGACCTTCGACCATTCAACCAATACAACGTGTCGAGAATCTACGACTCACTCAGCATCAATATCCCATCCACTTTACTGAAGAGAAACTCGTTCAACTTGAGCAATATTTTCAAGACTATGATTGCAACCCAAGAAATTTCTCTAGAATCAAAACTTTCAAGTCCAAACCATCTGAAGATCATTTTTTATGATTCAAACTCCATAGTTGATCATTGTTCCTTACAACTCCATCAAGTCGTCAAGAAATTTCAAGAAAAAATTGCAGATTATAACAAAGCTATTGATCTTTACGTCGTTAACGAGGGCTTTTCGTTATTCACCAAAAATCAACAAACACAAGGCAAGTATATTGATAACGCCAAGTTCAAACCAACAAAATCTCCAGATCAAGCATGCTTCTCAGAGTTCCTTTTACCATCGGCTGATCCAACTTCATCATTTTTAATGTCCCTGAAGAGTAATCATTTAACGATAAATGGTATAGACAACCATCATGGAGCCACAATCAATCTTCCTCGGGATTTGGGCGAGGAGGAAATCAAGAAGTTGCCTCGTTGGCTACAACCTTACACTTCCACAGTTTGCATAGATACAATTGTTGCCAAATTCAACAAGATTGAAAACTCTGAGAATCAAAGATTAAGTGCAAGTGTCACTTTAACGAGAAGAAGATCTTCTGCCAAGATTATTGGTTCAGAGGGTGATAGAAGCTTATCTCCAGTCTCACCAAACGCCGGAAGTTATCATTTGATCGGTCCTGAGAATGGATTCAAAAATAGATACCCAAATATTTTACCTTATGAGCATTCAAGGGTTAAATTGATCACATCACCACTCCCATCAGCAACACACCAAACCGGAAACCTATATTTCAACCATCAACCTACAAATCTGTCCATTCAGTTAACAACACCAACATCAACCTCTTCGGTGAATCCAAATACAGATGCATCTCCTTCAGCGTTGAATAGTGCTATCACTGCAGCAACTTCAAGAAAACCAAGTATAACCCCAATGATGGATGATTATTTCAATGCCAATTTTATTACTGTACCCCAGATCAACAGAACGTCAAATTACATTGCAACCCAAGCACCTTTGCCTTCAACGATTGAGGATTTTTGGAAAGTTGTTTGGCACAACAAGGCTGAGATTGTTGTCAGTTTAACTAATTTGGATGAATATGGAATGAGAAAATCAGACGTTTATTGGAACGATTCTAAATCCATCAAATTACTTGAAGAGATTGAAAATTACCAGGGATTCGAAGGTTTGACTGTTCGCAAAATTCAAATTACCAAAAGAGGTAAATCCACTGTTGTTCATCAATTGCAATATATCAATTGGCCAGACCATGGATCCACCAATCCTTCTACCATCCTAAGATTAATGGAGATCAAAGATAGTTTTATCAATGATCCAGCAAATCCAATTGTGGTTCATTGTTCTGCTGGCTGTGGTCGTACTGGAACATTTATTGCTATTGATACGGTGTTACAGGCTTATAAACTACCTGCCGAATCCAGAGATCCAATGATTGTCTCTCCTGTTGATCTATGGAAGACTGAGGATGACTTAATCAACATTACGGTGCAACAGATTAGAAAACAACGGATATTGATGGTCCAAAGTTTGAAACAATTTGTGTTGTGTTATGAGACTTTGTTGTATTATTTTACCAATGATGTTATGAAAAAAGTGAAATAAATGATGAATTGAATGCCATAATTCTATTATGAACGAAAAACGAAACTTGAAATGACTATCAAAACAGCGAACAATCGAATTATACAAGTAAAAACAGAAACAATACATAACATGCTTTATCATTGTTTGTTATGTCATTTTTAGTGGTTGATTTAAATAGTCAATTACCAATATGGTTTAAAAAGTAATCGAAATTCTCTCTTGTGTTTGAATCGACAGTTCCAAACACCAGATTCAAGTTATCCAAACCGATTTTACCTTGCACGACAGTCAGAGTCTCCTTAATGTAAGATCTCAAATTCAAAACGTGAACTGGATCCAACTCTTTCACCAATTTTTGAAATCTATGATACTCACCATTTTCCTGGATGGTCAAATCATCGTTATAGTGGAACTCGTAAAGGTAGTCCGAATGATACGATCCAACGTCCCCGGAAGGGACCTCATTGATTTCTTCCAACGCAGAGATCCACAGAGTGACTAATGCCTTGAGATCTTCGAACAATAGCTCTTCACCGGTTCTCAGCAAAGAAGTGAGCCCAAGAATATGAATTTTCCTGTTTCTTGGGTTCCCAATATTTGATTCCATTCTAGCGTACCACACAGTGAGAAATTTTGCAGACATGGACTCTGACTCTTCAGCAGATGGGAAAACAAATCTCAAAACCATTAAAAGCTTGCCACTGTCAAAATAGGAAAGTCTCGAAGTGATAAGAAGCAACTTGGCAACGGTAACTGGGGATTGGTCGTCGTTCAGAATCATCTTGATAATGGTGGGCAAGAGTTCAGATTCTATAAGAACGGAAACGAGCGAGTCGTATGATGTCTGGCTGGCGTATGACTGGATAATGATGATCTCCAGCGTTGAAAGCAGCATGTCCAGCGCATCGTCTCTCATTTGTGTCACGTAGCGAGCAAACACTTTGAAGATGTTCAACACAAACTGTTTCGAAGAAGAACCTGTGGTTAGGTCTGGTACCAATAGCGTATAGCTTCTGAAGATCTCAAGAATAAGAGGCAAAATTTCAGTTTGGTTTAAGAGAGCATCACCATACAGGTCGATCAGATCCTGGAGAAGCGAACTGTCCAAGGTTGTTCCGTTAGGATAGAACTGCAACACGGATGACCACAATTCGAATCCGTCCTCACTCAGCAGCGAATATAGTTCGCTTTGAGAGGAGCAGCAGACTTTGATCAACGGCAAAACGATTGGATAAGCCGTGTACGAGTTTTCATTCAGCGAGACGATTAGATGTCTCAAGATCCTTAACAAACTATTCTTCAAGATCAGTTCGTTGGAGTTGTTTGACTCGTCCCAGAATCTCGGAATGATGTTGATAAGTTGTTCCAGCTCACCTACTGCGATCAAGGGTGTGGTTCTGTTGATCAAGTCACCAATCGTATCTAAAACGAACAGCTTGGACTCTGTCAGCTCCATAAAAGTTGTCAGTTCGAGCAAATGCGCAGTGAAATCTTTGATGTATGGCTTGAAATCGTCTTTCTTGAAATCCCAATCTTTTAAGATGGCCCTTAAAGCCTGGATTGCTGTCAACTTGACAACTTTGTCGTTGATAACGTTGGATTGATCCAGAAAGTTCAACAACATCGAATAGATATCCTGAAGACTCTCCTGTGAGATCGCCTCCATCCCAATCCATTCAACCACGAGCAAGCAGACTCTTCTTTTCAACAGCTTGTTCTCCACAAGATCGTTCTTCATCGCTTCTGGAATGAAATAAGTCTTAAGAAGATGATCAAATCCAATCACGTCGTTAATAGAGCTAGCACTGAGCTGAAAAACGGAGAAAACAGAGTCCTTTATGAGAATGTTTTGAATTGAGACTTGTTGTAAGTTTGGTAAATCTCGTTCAACTTTACCCAACACATAAGGAACGAGAATTTGCTTGAAGTGAGAAATCAAGTCCTGGAAAAAGTTCTCTGCACATTGCCTTATCTGGAATTCGTAGTTCTGATTCACTTCGTCATTTGCCCACTCTTCAGGCTCGTTCACCCATGCTTCCAGATCTGCAGGTCTTAATTTGATATAATAACTAATCATCAAGTCGGCAAAGTTGATAACAACACTCTCAGAAAAGAAATCCGTCTGCAAGAAATCAATCGCCTTCTTTATTTCATTCTTATCTTGCTTGGCGCGTAGTGTGAGAGTGGAACCTTGTTTGAACACAAACGTCATCAATGATTTGAATAATAACAAGGATTTGATTCCTAAGAATTCCCAAATACTTCCATTATCGTCCTCACTTTCAGTATTGTAGATCACCGAGGCCTTCTCTTGTAATAGATTGAAGAGAATGGACATGATTTCTCTTGAAGACGGGAGAAGGACCAAACTTGTCGGTTTAGTTCTGGCTAGTAACTCATAGATCTTAGCATAACGTTTTGTGAATTTCTCCAAGATTTCAGATGGTGCATATTTCTCATAGTTGGACATCATCAATTGGAAATGTTTGACGGATAAAGCGATGAAATCAGCAACATCACGATGTTCTCCAAGAGTGTCATAAACGTCCACAATCACTCTCTTCAAGACTTTCAGAGCAAGGTAACTAACCTCAACCGCTCCAAAATCCAACGTTTCCAACCATTCGTTGAAGAAGCTCGAATAAATTTGGATGAGTAAAGGCATGATGATGGGAAGTTTTCCCTGAAGTGCCGGTCTGGTTCTCCCAATTTTGGCCTGTGCAAGGTTTTTGATGACTTGGTTGAGAATCAGTAAAACGTTGTGGATCTTGACATTGTTCTCTTCTTTAACTGAGTTCTGCAAGATCACTTCGACTTGATCGAAAAGATTGGGCCATTCTGAAGGAAAATCAAATCGACATATCCGAGATATTGCTTGTGAATTTTGAATTGCCAATTGCTTGTTAGGCTCATCAATCAGATCGAACAAGTGTTGCCTTATTTGCGCTTTCTCCTCGGCTCTTATGGCATTGAGCCTTGAGGACCTCCAGTATCTTTCCGTACCATTCTTGAAAGCAATGACTGCCAACCACCTAATTTGTAGGCTATTTGAGAGATCGGAATAGATGGACTGGCGTGGTTTAATTAGTACTCTCGCTCAACGAAATGTTTCAGTCTTGACATATCACTCACTTGTAAGAGAAAATGGTAACCTGGTTGTGTCTCCCACTCCTTCAGCTGCTTCTCAGCCTCTTTCTGCAAGTCACCCCTCTCAGAACCGCTAGCCTGGTCTAGAACAGCGCTCAATGTTCCCAGCGTTAAACTCATGGTACGAATTTAGAACTGTGAATTTGTCTATTGTTTCTGGTGATGATGAGTTTAGAAATTTTGGAATATGACCTGCAGCTGCCTTTGTTAGTGCTGAATTTTACGCACAAGGATTGTGAGAGCTCAAGTGCTGAAATTTACTCTCAAAAGAAGCCAAAAAAAATGGCTCCTCGGAATTCTTTTAGGGCCACAAGGTTGTTCAAAGTAAGTGCACACCATTCAACCAGGATAACACCTTTAGCTGGAATTGGTCATCGCTGTACCATTTCAGGTAGCCAAACCGAAACTCTATCAAAATGCAGCAATTTAAGTGCCCATGCAATTTCGAATCCAGTAATTTTCTTGAACTTATCCAGGCGAGAAGGCTCAAGTTTGGAATGTCAATGCTGCATGTATCCATCCGCAGTTGGCTTCATGCTCCTTGACCTGTATGCTGAGGCTTCAAGGTTAATTCAATTCCCCATTTCAAACACCCAGCCATCATTTTATTTTCAAGGATGGCGCTGAGAGTGGTACCTTATATTTCTGCAAATAGAGTTGAAATTGAATTGGACAAGCAGCTCTTTCCGCTTGAGCTTACTAGTCGAGGTGCATGCGAAATACAATAGAACTATGTTATTTCAACGAGGACATTATGCTCTGACAATGCTCATGTCAATCAAACACATGAGTTGGGTTGTGCCAATATTGAGTGCTGATTACGAACAGGTGTTTTTCACATTAATGTTGGCTCAACATTGCTACATAATATTGATAATATTACTTCGAAAAGCTGGCTAGTCATATGGTCATTAGGGCTGACCTCCAATCAAATGCTGTTCTAGGTCAGAAAATATAGATGCTTTCTTTGAATTTTCCTACAAGTATTTAGTAGGCGGTTCAATTCTAAATATAATTTTGGCCATCGATGCCCAGTGGTGAAGATGGCACTTCTTATGTTCCCCACACCTTCTGGTCGATTGCACAGAATCTTCTTTGACTTCCAGCAACTATAATTCACTAAATGTAGTCGTTCGCTTTTTCATACTCATCGCAACTACAATATACCGGCAATGTTGCAAATTATGGCTATCCTTTTAAAGTTGTGACTTTAATGTCGTCTTACTACATACTAATTGCCTTCAAAAGTCAACTGTGGAGTCTGGATCAAGTCAAATGATGATGCACTTGGTCTCATTCAGGGTTAAATACGTGATCAGATGTATGTAAGCTTCATATTATTCTGCAATTTGGAGCCTGGACCGAGCTTCGTAATGTCCTTTCCTCGTTTCTGGCAAAGTTGAATACTAAATTTGAAGTTTCATAGTATGCATAGAAGGTTCTCGGATAATAACTTGGCATGAAATGACACTAAATTTGAATAATAAATTTTACAGTTCGGGCGTAAAGGACGGCTCTTACCAAGTCCGATGGATGCGCTGAAGGACTACTTCAAGCAACTTGACTTATTTACGCTTCAAATATTACACTCGTATTATATAGACCTTCTTTATCAAATAGGATGAGGTGCTTCAAGATCGAGATCCGACATAGAGGAGCGAGCTGGTTTTCGAATTTCAAGGACAGTTAGTGCTGACATATCTGTTTTTATCAGTTCTTCATGGATGAAATGTTGAGCGTGAATGGCAATCCCCGTTGATCATGTACCAAGAAGCCAACGGTAGGGACTAGAAATCTATAAGCTAAACCCAGAGGCATTAGGACCATTTAAAAGTTCACTGACCAGCGCAAAGATCTCGTATTAACGTAGATTGCCGTTTTGTCCTCGCATGGATCGTCGCCAACCTATTCTTCTTTTTTACCGTTTGCTGATATTGATCAATTGAACTCAAATTTTGCAAATGTTACTCTCCCGAGGATTGGCATAGATAATAAGCCAGTTCCAGATTGGCAGATTTTTCCTATTATGCTGCAACTGATCTTTGCCTATGACTGCAGCTCTAAGAACTCTAATTCACTTTCGCGCAGCACCCTGAGGTCGGCGACCTCCACCGTTGGAATTTAGATCCACGATTCTACTCATTAGTTGAGAGGGATCAACAGTACTGATGAGCACCAACAATCATAGAGGATTTTTAACAGTTAGCTACATCTCCGTCGATACTATTATTACACCCTACAATTATTAAAGACCTGGGAACAAAGTGGACCAAAGACAATGCTGGGAGTATTATTATGCTTCATAGAACCGGCACCGGATAATGAGGTCATTTTCGGTAAGCCCTATAAAATATTACTAAGGACCTCTCTACGAATTTGACTTTTGGATGATATTAGAGATGGCCATACCTTTGGAGAGGCTGGCGTTCAGTTACGAATTGACGCCCTGCAGAACTAGCAGCACTGGATACTCATGCTACTATGGAAATATTGTCGACTGGACCTAATAATAGAACTAGATTCAGTTATAATTAATGAGCTCGCTGGTGTTAGTAATTAGTAGGTGTGTCTTTTTCTAAGAGATACCCATGGTACTACCAATATTTCCCAGTGCCACAACTCAAGTCCAGCTGCGAGATTTGTGGTAAAATGATTGGTCCCTTATGAAACGATGTCGGCTATTAAAGAAGGTACTTAATTATCCTAGCTTCAGATTCCATTTGGGTGGTAGACAAGATCAACTCACCAGCCCCAGGTACCAGACCCCCACCCCCTGTTGTCCACCTCCACTTTTATCCGAGGAGATAGAGTTTATTTCCGTAGAGTTAAATTACCTACCGGATCATGCATAGAATGCGTATATTGGTCTCGTTAATGTAGAGTTGCAAGGATTAGATCTGTCAGTTATGGCGATGTTCGGGTGTTTACGTGTTTTTTTGCCCCACCAAAAGCGCAAAAAAAAAAAACGAGTTTAAAAAAAACAGCGTGTTCGCGAGTAAAACAACCGACAACACCTTCTGTCGTTGTTGTCGTTTGAGAAAACGGCTACATTGAACACTCATCACACTTCAATGGATTTCTAGCTTCATCCCTTTGATGTTGTCTTGTCTTCGAGCGAAACTCAAGCCCCTTCTTTCAACCTTATTTAACAGCTGTCTACTAGCCCTCGGTGGCGGTTTTCTCTTAAGAGATTCCGTGAAAAGGGTGAGACCTCATGAGCCTGGCGAAAAAAATAACATGCCAAACGCATAAGAATTTTGATGATGCGGGTTCCATACGCCACTTGGAGCTCTTTAAGCCCTCGCCAAGATGAGTAAGCGACAAGCTTGTGAGACACTTTTTTATCGATCCAGCTGCTGCAAAGCATTCAATTCTGTTCACAACTCCTTCTGCTCATTTTGGATGTACAATGTTCTTTCTTTCCAGACTCCCCCCTTCCCAGTGAATTAAAGTTGCAACATACTCCCAAACTTTTGAACTTTGGTGCTTGATTTGCAGATAGGACGTCCCAACCATTGATCTGGACATGTCAACTTGAGTCGCCTATACTTTTCAACTCCAGGCCTTACCTTTATGAGTGCTCTAGGGTAGACTTTGAAGGTTTGAGATTTGAAGTTGCCAGTTTTAACCACTACTGATTCTGGGTCCTCCAACTTCATCGTGTTAATTGTTCGGTACGAGATTGACGGGGTTCTCTACCGAGAAAAGATCCAGTGTTGGAATCTTGGATCGACATGCAAGTGAAGACGTTCTCGTATAAACCACACTGTATATATGCATTAATATGCACCTTCCAACTAGTGCATATTCTTCGATCTTGCATAAGAAGGTTGTACTAAAGTTTAGTGCTTACCTCTTCCAAGTAATTTGGGAGATCCTATGCCACCAATGCCTAGATATGTCTTCTTCAAGTTTGCTTAAGAATGGTGTTCCTTTTTTTCCTTTTTTTTTTGATTGTTGTCAATTTAAATTCTGGGGTTCCCACTTTTTCTGCACTTTCCTGGAGATTGGTTTCAAATTTTTTCAAACAAACTTTGGATCTATTTATTGAAGGGTTTCTGAAATCTTCATCTTACCATGAAGTTCTTTAACATCTTTACTCCGTTCCTCCTATGGAGTTTTCTGAGTTTTCAATATGTCTTTGCCCAATCTACCATTTCCGGTGTTCAAACCGTTACCACTTCCTTGGACTTTGCTACTACTGCCTCTAGTGTCTGTGAGTACAGTGCCCAAGTTGCAACACTGAACGATAAAGTGGTGAGTTATGCCTACGAAATTTCTGCTAAAACAACAACGACAACCATCTTATTTGTTCAAACCACTTCCCGTGTGTTTACTGTTACTTGGACAATTCAATTTGATCAACCTTTGGATGCCACTGATTTCACTGTGTACCAAGCTGGTACCCATATCTCCAATGTTCAAGGTGTTGTGAATTTAGAGCAAGGTGCTGCTATAATCAGATACGACATTACTTTTGGTTCTCTGACTTTGATTTCTGATCTTTTAACCTTCTGTATTGTTGAATACACCGCTTTCAGTTTTGAAACGGCGGATGCATATTACCTGCTATACACTGGTACCCTTGGAGCTGCTGTCGTCCAAGTTTTGGAACAATTGGTTTGTGGAGTTGTAACTTTGGCTAATTGTAACGTCTACAGTACTAGTCTTGATTTCGGCTGTTCTTCCCTAGGTGATTACAGCACAGGATGTACTGCCGTGTCCAGTATCTCAGGACTACCAGATCAGACTTCGGTTTTATCCACATCTTCTGTTGTCTCATCCACATCATCTGTTGTTTCTTCAAGCTCATCAGCTGTTTCCTCAGAGGCTTCTTCAGTTGCTTCTTCAGCTGCTTCTTCAGAGGCTTCTTCAGAGGCTTCATCAGAGGCTTCATCAGAGGCTTCTTCAGTTGCTTCTTCAGCTGCTTCCTCAGAGGCTTCTTCTGAGGCTTCGTCCGAGGCTTCTTCAGTTGCTTCATCAGAGGCTTCATCAGAGGCTTCTTCAGCTGCTTCTTCAGAGGCTTCTTCAGAGGCTTCATCAGAGGCTTCTTCAGCTGCTTCTTCAGAGGCTTCTTCAGCTGCTTCTTCAGAGGCTTCTTCAGCTGCTTCTTCAGAGGCTTCTTCAGCTGCTTCATCAGAGGCTTCTTCAGCTATTTCAAGTGAGGCCTCATCAGTTGCTTCTTCAGTTGCTTCTTCAGCTGCTTCTTCAGTTGCTTCTTCAGCTGCTTCTTCAGAGGCTTCTTCAGAGGCTTCCTCAGAGGCTTCTTCAGCTGCTTCTTCAGCTGCTTCTTCAGCTGCTTCCTCAGAGGCTTCTTCAGCTGCTTCATCAGAGGCTTCTTCAGCTGCTTCATCAGAGGCTTCTTCAGCTGCTTCATCAGAGGCTTCTTCAGCTGCTTCATCAGAGGCTTCTTCAGCTGCTTCATCAGAGGCTTCTTCAGCTGCTTCATCAGAGGCTTCTTCAGCTGCTTCATCAGAGGCTTCTTCAGCTGCTTCATCAGAGG
>JAJLXG010000040.1:0-45059 GCA_030571235.1 Wickerhamomyces sp. yHMH26
AACAAACACCGCAGAAGAAAGAAGATGGTGATTTGAAACCGAACTCGGTCAACATCGACGCTCGGGAGGCCCAACGACCATGGTGCTGAAAGATGATAAGCTAGTCGAATCCAAGAGGAATCGACCAGAAGGTGTGGTGAATAGAAGAAGCAACGAAAAGAGGAGAAAAGTACCATAGTTACTACTGGGCATATACTACGAGAGATATATATAGATTTGAACCGTTTAATAAATACAGTTAAGGAAAAAAAATGCTATTTCAGAAGAAATCATTAACAACGTAACAACGCAAGTTAAAAAAACAGGTCGTACCCGGATTCGAACCGGGGTTATCCGGATCAAAACCGAAGGTGATAACCACTACACTATACAACCAAATTCGAAAATCGGAAAAAACTCTGTTTGTTAGACCAGCTAAAAATCTAGAGAGGGTAACCCCTGGTTCTGTGGGGCCTCAAGATCATATGGATTTAACATTTAGGTCATGAGCTAGCTTTACTTCAGTGATCATCACTTGATCTTTCCTGACAAGGTATTACGAAAGATTAAGATGGAGTTCAAGACACCATTCAATGGAATTAGCTTGAGAGGTTGACAACACCAAGTTATCTAGGCGGCTTCAATGAATTAAATCTGAAGCAGAGCCTAAAATATCTTCCACATCTTCACAGAAGACGATGACACGTATTCAGATCTGAGAGACAAACTACAGTTCCTTGCCAACCTGTTCACACATTCATTCAGAATCCATCCCGGAATGGCCTATGACGAGACTGATGGCACTTCCACAGTCGGACCCTTATTCACAATGAACAACCCGATGATTGATGGTTATGGACTAAACACTTCTGATGGTCAACAGGAAGATTCCTTTGATGTGACAGCTCATTAACACAACTACTACAACTTCTCACTGTTTTAATGGTTCACGTTGTTATTCCAATCCTACAGTGACAAGGCAAGTATCGAAATCTTCCCTTGGTATGAACTTCTGACTGGTGAGTTCCTGAGATACTTCATCAGAAGCCCATCATCCTCCTATCTGCAAAAGAATGTCCATCCCGAATACCACTCCACAGACTTAGCTTTGAAGTCCGCATGAAGGCAGGTAAGGTCTTAACAAATAAACCAGCACACTGAGATTGTTGATAGAAGGACTAGCCTTACTACTCGGCGAACTGAACTCGAGAGACGCAGTATACAAAGCTCCTACGCATTCTCAATTGAACAGGAATTCACTGCATTTGTTATAACACCTTGAAGCATAGGAGATTGCGAAGCTTGGTTCAAGTTTGTTGGGCTCAAAAGTCACGTGGAAACCCTTTCGTTTGATATCAAGACCAAACTAGAAATCGCCAACAACTATGTGCTTAACCCAAATCTTAGTGCCAATCATCTCAAGAACTCTAAGAAAGATATAGAAGGAAAATTCATATCAGAGGAGTCATTTAAACAACCACAAGAAATATTGTGCCAACTTTAACGGTCCTATCACGAGAGAGGTCAGATACATGCTAGATGGTGGAAGAGGAATACACACTGTGGAGAAATCTCTGATAAAATACAATTGGGACCGTTTACATGATTCAAAAAGCAGTTCCAGGAAGACTGGAGACGCTGCATCGATTCAACCTGGGGTGTAACGATCATAAGATTGGAAAAATATCTCAGCCTAGAGAAGAGAAGGACGAAAGATATCCAATCAGAAGAAAAAGATAATGTGCTGCCTGGTGTGGAGCTCGCCTAGAAACGCTCATCCATTTGTTTGAAAACTGTTCAGTATCACAAGAGGTCTGGACAAAACTGTCCAACTCAAGTGCCAGATAAATTGACGTTGAATAAGACCTCATCCCCTCAAAATACCGAGACAACCAAGAGTACGCAAAAGCAATCGACTATATCAAGTGCATACTAGTTGCTAGAACTCGGACAAGATTTGGTGCGGTGAAACTGCAGACTTTTGAGTTTAGCAGAATAGAGTCCTGGGACTTGGGAGGTATTCGTCACTTTTGAGATTTGCAACTTGTTCCTGGTTCTATTCAACATCTGGGAAAAACCACTTCCTGCTATTTCTGCAGCTGCTTTATATACTTCTTTGGGATCATTCGTTGTCATCACTTTGACAGTTTTGATTTGTTCAAGAGGAAAAATTCTGAAGATCAAAGAGTCACTATCGAGTTATTACCAACGGATCAGAGCCTGAATAACAAAAGCCTCACGAAGACTTGCAACAAGCACCGAAGAAGATAGAATGATGGTGATTTGGACCCATATTCGCTCAACATCGTCGCTCTGGAGGTCCAACAATCATATGGTGCTGAAAGAAGATAGGCTAGTTGAATCCACGTGGAGGCGACCAGATGTTGTGGTGAACAGAAGAAGTAACGAAAAGAGGAGAAAGTGCTATTTTTACCATTGCAGCTAGAGAAATACTTAAAATTGAGTCGTTTGATATATAGTTATAGAGAAAAATGATAGTGAAGAGAAGGAAGCCATTAAAGTCCAAAGAGATATATTGGTGGGACATGTACCCAAATTGAGACACAAGTGCTGATCAAAGTATATAGACTATACGTTGACTGATGAAGTTGATAAGATATTACAATTATCGAAACCAGTTCTGGCAATGTACTCTTTTATACCTCATTCATTATTATAAAAAAAATTGAAACTTATGATTGAACAACCACTCAAAAATGAAAAATCTATGCAAAAAAAGTTATAGATTATATATAGAAATCTTCAAAACAATCGAGTAGTAATGAAGGCACTTTTTTCAAAGGAATGCGATTTGACTATTAGGCTTCGTCTCTCTTTGTCCACCAATATCTTCGAATGAAGAGCTTGGATATATTTGGAACCATGGCCCATAAAAAGGGTTAGCAAATGAAGTTGGAGTCTTTCAAATTATAGAACTGAAAATGTGTGGGTGATTTGTCTTTGTAACTTCAGACAGTTCAATTTTTTGGTTTTCATCAGTTCACGTACTGAAGAATTTGTTGTGTCAAATTGTACATCTCAGCTTTTGGATCATCGTATTGTTCATCATTATCAGCATAGTTGTTGTTATTGTTCTTTGTTGTTGGAACGTTCTCCTCAGCCAGTTTCTTGATACCATCAATAACTTTTGAATCGTCTTTGATGAGTTGGATGACATTATCATCTTCACTTTCTAATAATTGTAAGATGGTCCAAAGAGCAATGTGTTCAAACGTTGGGTTCTGTGAATTTAAAAATCTGTTGAGAAATCCAACAATACCCTCATTAGGAGTCTGCCAGTTAGAAACAATTTGTTTATAATCGTTTAATCTTGAGCACAAGTTAGCCAATGCAGCTGCAGCATTACCACAGACTTCACCATTGTTTGAGAAAGTCAAAGGAATTAAAACATCGATTAATCCAAGTTTTAAAAGTTTGTCTTTCAAATCATCAGCAAGAGCCAAGATAGCAAAACAAGCTGAAATCTCACTTTGCACACTAACTGGGGTCTGTAACACAAGTTCTTTACATTTCAATACAGCATTAGCTTCAAGTAACTCCAATCTATTTCTTTCCGAACTGGCGGCCAGGTTTCTTAAGGTGGAAACAGCATGACATTGAATTTCCTCTGAATCGTTAAAATCTAACAATGCAACCAAAGGCTTCAAGAATCCAGCATCAATAATAAGACCTTCGTTCAGTGGATGAATGGAAATGTTTCTGATACAAGCAACAGCAGCCAACACAAGCGGCTGATGTGATGATTGAAGTAATTTGACAAGGTGAGGAAGACCACCAGCTCTAACAATTTCCAATTGATAACCAGCATCAGAAGCCAAGTTTCTCAAAGCTAACGTCGCTTGGCATTGGACCCTAGGAGATACTGAGTCCATTAGTTGAACCAATTGAGTCACAAGACGAGGTTCAGTTTGTGATAATTTTTTTCTGTTAGCTTCATCAACAGCAATGTTAGAAAGGGCAGTTGTACAATAATATTGAACATCAGCATCCTGTGAAGATAATAAAGACACCAAGACTGGAACAGCACCAGCATTCACCAATTCTTGTCTATTTTCATTTGAATGTGTCATGTTTAGCAAAGCGCCAGTGGCATTCCTTTGTACTCTCAAATCTTTAGATTTAGCTAATTTTGTCAGTGGAACCAAAGCTCCAGATCTTGCAATCTTAGCTTTGTTATCATCTTGTGTTGCTAAATTTGTTATGCATCCAACGGAGTTACATTGAACTTCAATATTTGTGCTCATCATCTGACGGATAAGAGGTTCTAAACCTCCCATATCAACAATCAAAATCTTGTTATCATTATTAACAGCCAAATTTCCTAGAGCAGCACAAGCAGCTCTTTGAACTTCTGGATCTGAGCTTTGTAAAAGAATCAAGATTGGTTCGAGAACTTCTCTATCAACTGGCCTGACATCTTTTTCTGTGATTTCGGCAAATGCCAAGGCTGCACTTCGTTGTAGATCTATACTGTCAGAGTAGACTAAAGTACTCAAAGCTCTTAGTGGACCATGACTGAAGAAGTCAACTTCTGAGCGGTTCTCCAAGTATTGCAAAAGAGCAGCAATAGCTTCACGCTCGTTCTCAGCTAATAACGGCTGATATTCGCCACTGCTGCTGCGACCTAGATGACATTGATAGTTAGTATGTCCGTCAGCAAGGAGTTTACCATGACACGGTGGCAATGAAAGGGAATTGTAACATACGTGAAAAGCAGCTAAAGCAGATACCCATTTCGTGTAATTAGTGGTAATTATGATTTGCTGAAGTATGTGTGTGATAAAAGACACGTAATTTGGGATGTAATTGAGGTGTGCGTGACCTTTGTAATACGTGACAAACTATTAAAACCCCTTTGAAGATTTAAAATGACAACAAAGTTGAAAGAGGTTGGACGCAGAAGTATAACCTGGGTTGAAAGAGGCTAGACGATGCGTTTGGGTGATATCTCAGTTAGCAGCTAATTAAAAATGGGCTTGTGGAAAGTCTTAGTGATGCTTCCTTGTTTCCTTGTTTCTTTGTTTGTTTGTTTGTTTGTTATTGTTTCTCTACCGTGAGAATGCTGGCAAGGAACCGTGAGATTGAGGTATGAACACGATGAGAAAAACGGCTCTGAAGTGCTAGGGTGTGGTTATCAAGTTTTGATGGATGAAAATAGGTACAGTTCTGGTTGAAAAGAGCGCTAGTGAAGTTGTTTCTCTGTAGCTGTCCTCGGTAAGGAAAATTTTGATACACTTTTTTTTGGGTTTTACGAATTTAATTTCGAGTCGTGCAGCGCCTGAGAAGTTTTTTTTTTTTCTAAAAAAATCGCGGCGGCAGAGGTTGACGACTTGGACAGGAAATTCGTAAACCCTTCGTGAGACGGGTCTGAAAGTTACGCTATCGCCGATAACGATTTTCGCTGCGATAACATACTAAAGGCGGGAGAGAAGTTACGCAGCAGGGGAGCTTCGGAGATCTTGCTGCTTCATAACTCTCCTACTGTATCTGTATTACAAGGAAAGTCGAATGTGAGCTACTTCTGTGTATTTAACTCTGGTCTGCAATCTCCAATTGAACACTCCATTCGCCACCGAACCAATTACGATGAAATTTTCTTAATGAACCTTTCTCGAATGCTTTGATTGGGATACCTATATCAACCAAATAATGACTCCAATCATGTTTTTGAACAACACCATTTGAATAAGCATGTAATAGACCATTCAATGGTAGACCTAAACTTACAACCCATTTACTATCAATTGGTTCTATATCTGAAATCAAACCAGAACCAGCGTCAAACCCGGATGGTATGTCGATTGAGATCTTGTTGATGTCCACTTGTTTGTTCGTCCACCTGATAACGGATTTGCCAATTTCCAGCTCTTCTCCCCATAGATCACTTATGTTTGTATCGTAGCCTTGTAAAGCATCAAGAATAAGTTCAACAGGACTTTCGATACCTTTCAAGTAACTAATAAGCAACTTCAAAGACGAATGAATATGTTTGCCTCCAGAAAGCTTAAACAGGTCCAGTTGAATCTTCACCTCTTCTTCATCCAAACTTTCTTGATCTTGAATTGTGAAAATAATAACCCTGACACCTTGGTTTGTCAATTGACGGCCAGTTGCAATGGATCTAGCACCAGCTCTGTTGTTACCAGCAATTATAAGTACTAAAGGTGGCAAGTTGTTGTTCTTGTTGTTTATTCTACTTGATCCCCCAAGGATCTTGATCAGTAAGGAAGAGATACCTTTACTAGCATTCTCAGCAATTAACGAAGGTGAAATTTTGAATTTTTCATGACTTAGTCTTTCAATCTCCAAAAGTTGAATAGGTGTAGGTAGTGGTAGTTCTGTTTTATCAATGGAAGACTTGAAGTAATAGCCTCTGACGTCTAATGACGGAGATCTCTTTGTAGCCACAGATGCTGAGCTACTTTTGATCAAGTCGTTCAAAGCCTTGGAGGCAACTTGGTCAACTTTTCTTCCAGTTCTTGCTGATCCAGTTGAAAAGCTTTCATCCCAATTATCTTGTTTCTTTGTCAGGACATTTTCGTTATGATCGTAATTGGTCTTTACTTTGTTGTGACCAGCCAGTCTTTGTGATGGATCGATGCTATCGTTAAGGGCAAATTCTTGTAAGGCATCGTGTTTATCAAAATTGGCCGTGCTTTGTTCGAAATCAAAATCACCGGTCTTCTTGATCTTTTCAATGTTTGCGTCTCCCCATGTTATATCTGAATACTCGGAGTTCGTATAGTTCGTCACGTATTGATCGTTATTAATGTTGTTGTTATTATTAGTATTCTTCTTTTTCTGTGCGAGTTTACCCTTTTTCTTTTGTTTCAGATCCTTAGGAACATCGACGACTTTCAAGTCCAAGATATCTGTACCTTGAATGACAACACCGTCTTCCAAAAACAGATTTTTATCTATTACTTTGGACACTATACCTGAGACGTGATTGTTGTTCAATTTGAGCACCACATCCACCTTGTAGCCAATGACGTCAACCATCTTCAAATGTTCAAAATGCTCGAAAAGATAAGATTGGCGTGATTGACTTTATTAGCCTTTGATTGAGGTGTCTTTTGTTTCAAAAGCACTGGCACACAGCTGAAATCAACAGTTTCAGATCCTCACTTGACCTGTTTTATTATCCACTTTGAAAAAAAGCTGAACGCTCATTTCGCGGGTTAATTGAACAAATTATTAGTATACAGAAAATTGTTACACTACGCTTCTTGGGGCATCAAAAACGTCAACGAGACTATAGTAGCAATTGTGCATATCCATTACTTTTGTAAACGAGCTACTAGTGTTTAGGATAATGTCACCACCTAACATAGTCACCGATCTATCCGAGCACCAACTGCCCTCAGACTTCACGACTAAGGAAAAAGTGATAGACCCAAATTTTCTTGATGAGAATAAGGAATGGAAAGCAGCAAGAGAATTGGTGGACAATGATGTGAACAGTGTTGCAGCGTGGGATCAGCTCATTACATATACCGAACAGTTACTGAACAAGTATCCTGCACCTTCAGCCACCATCAAAAACATCATAGCGAGTACTTTCAATGAATTACTATCAAGATTTCCTTTGTTCTTTGGGTATTGGAAGAAATTCATATCCATAACGTATCAAATCCACGGCACTGCTGAGTCCATCAAACTGTTATCCCAATCTCTGGACTATTTCCCAACCTCATTGGAGCTTTGGAACGATTACCTCACGATCACAATATCAAACTCAGATACAACGGACAAGGACAAAGCCAATATCAGATTGTTATTCGAAAGAGCAGCTGAATTGATTGGTTTTCAATTTCTATCACATCCTTTTTGGGATAAGTACCTTGAGTTTGCAAAAGATGATACTGTTGCCTCACTCAATATCTTAAGAAAAGTTATAAGAATACCTTTACACCAATATGCAAGATACTATCAACAATTCTTGGTCGTCAAGGAGAAAACATTAATACATGATCTTGCCGAAGCAGAAAATCTCAAACTACCCAATGATGCAGATGCCTCCAAGACTTTCATTGATGAGTATTTCAACAATGTTTTCCTGACCACGCAGAACTTTGTGGCGGAGATCTGGGCTTTTGAATCACAGATAAAACAAGCCTTTTTTAATTTAGCCCCACTACCTGAGGAGGACATTGTCACATGGGAGAACTATCTGACTGCATTGACGGATAAGTATGAAAGAGAGCCAACACCCCTGGTAAAATCTGTCACCATCTCCACTTTTGAGAGATGTTTAATTCCAACGGCACTTTCCCCAAAATTTTGGTATAAATATCTCAAATGGTATATCACCAAGTTTCCAGATGAATTTGAAAAATTAAAATCAATCTACAAAAGAGCAATTGATCTTTTCGTACCTTTGAAGTATGTTGAATTGAGGCTCAACTATGCTTTATTCCTCCAAGCCCATAACCAAGATTCAGATCAAATTCATGATGTTTATCTCACTGTAATCTCCCAAAATACACTTGAAACGAAGGCAATTATAAGTTACATTAATTTCATTGGAAGGGCAAACTACCCAAACCACATAAAGACAGTTGAGTTTCTTGAATCAATTCTTGCCAACTATTTCAAAAGAGAATCCAAAACAGAGTTGGATTTCCAAGGCAAAAGACTTTTAAAGCTACTGAATGATAAGACTATAGCAGTTGTGATTGTTGAGCTGGTGAAACTGAATTGGTACTACTTGAAGAACAAACAAAACGTGAAGAAGCTATTGAACTATTACTCGATGAACAAGGTTCTGTATGACAGTACTATTTTTTGGACTTTGAGCTACAAGTTTTATAAAGAGCAGGTTGACTTCACAGTCCTACAAAGAATCATTAAATTTGTCAAGATGGAATCAGGACTGCCTGTTGCCGCTATTAATGCTTTACTGGAGGATTATGCCGATTTTTTAAGCTACAACTTCCCAGACAAAGAGTCCATTCCACTTCATTATGAGACAATAATTCATTTGGAAAGCGATGTTGCAGATCCACTGCATTCCAGAATCAGAAACAATCCACAGGCAATGAAAGACGCATACAGACAAAGTGGACATCCAGGTGTTTTCATCGATAAACCTGAGATCACGAACTCCACTATTGACAAGTTGGCTGATAGGCACAACGTCGCACCATTCCCAACGTTCAAGAATGTCGAAAAGGCATCACTGCCGATCGAGTACACCAAGCAGGATGAGGACGAATAAAAGCTCTATGTGACCGCTACACCCTGTAGATTCAACCCTCCAAACCATCTCCAGCCTATAAGATTTCTTAAAAAGGCGATTTATCATGGCCGCGAATCTGTCTGGCATAAAAAAAAAAAAAAAAATTCCACGATGAGCTTCAAACAATATCTCCAAAGTAGACACTTCCATCTCTTTCTGCCATCCACTTCATACGATGGTCGAGTTCATTGTTAAGAGAGCGATTTCTTCAGTTGGGTCGCCCACTCAGGAACCCCAGCTCAAAAAACAGCAGGTTGAAGACGAACAGTCAAACACAAATGAAACCAAACCTTTTGTTAAACGTACCAAACAGCCAAAAGAACCAAAGATCAGAAAAAGAAAATACAAGAACAAGAAAACAGATGAGACATCGCCTTCAGGAGTTCTTCTTTTCGAAATCGAAAAAATCCTGTCAACGAACTCACTCACAGAAGACGACATTGCCAATGATATAGATGGTGTTTTGAATGATCAAGAGATCTATTCTAAATACCATAGAGAAGTCACAGATGTTGAAATTATCGAACTCACGTCCAATGGTGAGGGCCTCGGAATCATTCCAAATCCAGTCGAAACTTCAAAGAGACAGATCGTCATTGTTCCATTCTCCATTCCAGGTGACGTCTGTACGATCAAAGTCTTTAAAACACATCCAAACTATGTTGAGTCAGATCTTTTAAAGATCCAAACACCTTCAATCCAACGTAATGACTCACTGATACGATGCCGTTATTTTGGTATATGTTCAGGGTGTCAATACCAAGAACTTCCATACTCCACACAACTTGAGTTCAAGAAACATACAATCCAAAATGCCTATGAATTTCTTGCACCTGATCTCATGAAAGAGGGAAAAGTTCCAGATATTGGTGACACTTTCCCATCCCCAAAACAATTCGAGTATAGAACAAAGTTGACTCCACATTTTGATGTTCCAAGAAAAAGACAACTGGCTGAAAGACCACCTTTTGGATTTGGATCAAAGGGTAAACCAACTTGGAGAGAAACCGATGGTGGCAGAGAAGGAGTTGTTGACATAGAGGAGTGTGTTATTGGTACCAAGATTATCAATATGGGTATGAAGAACGAAAGAGCCAAGTTTGAAAGTGAATGGTCTAAATATAAGAAAGGAGCTACCACCTTGTTAAGAGAACATACAAGAGTTGTGAAGAAGGAACAGAATACATTAGAGTTTCAAAATGAGCAAGAAGGTTCAAGAGATGAAGAAGGGAATGTAAGTGTCACAATTGAGGACTCAAAAAAGGATGATGAGCATCTTGTCAAATCATGTGTCACTGCCCCAAGACAGATTGTCACAGAATACATCAATGGGTTCACTTTCGAATTCTCAGCTGGTGAATTTTTCCAAAATAACAACTCTATCTTACCTGGAGTCACAGAATATGTTTGCTCAAACTTACAAATTGAAGGTAAGAAACAGGATCATCCATTGTACTTGGTGGATGCATACTGTGGGTCTGGTTTGTTCAGTATAACAGCATCAAAAGGTGTTGATAAAGTCGTTGGTGTTGATGTTAGCAAAGAGAGTATCAGATTTGCAAACAAGAATGCTGAAAGAAATGGTGTCAAGAATACAAAATTTATCGATGGTAAAGCTGAAAAGATCTTTGCTGAGATTGAAACACCAAATGATTTAACTTCAGTTATAATTGATCCGTCAAGAAAAGGTTGTGATGACGTTTTTCTTTATCAGCTATCAGACTACAAACCTGCCAAAATTGTCTACGTTAGTTGTAATGTTCATTCACAAGCAAGAGACATTCAATTCTTTTTAAACCATACAGAGAACGGTGGAGATTTCAAAATCGAAAGCATTAGAGGATTTGATTTCTTCCCACAAACCCATCACGTTGAAAGTGTGGCTGTGCTATCTAGAAAATAGAGAACGTTGAGAAATTGCACTTGTCACACATCATTATTGCATGCATCATAAAGACCTTTGTAAAAACCCTTGTCCTATGATATCTTTATCGTAATGTAATTTTTTCCTGTCGAAAGTTTCATGTGACTGCCAGAGCCCATTATCAATAATCACGTGATTTTACATAGGGCATTAGCATTTTTCCTGGTTCACACCACATTTTCGCGCAACTACAGAGCCGCGTAACCACCAAACAATTTTTTTTCAGCTACCCACTGTGGGAAATTTGAAATAATCAAAAAACCTTAATATACAAACAACGCAGATTTTAGTTGTTTCTGTTAGTATCAAGTAAATCAAATCAAAATGGAAAACGATAAAGGTCAACTTGTAAGTGGAAACGATGACTAGAGAAGGTTGGGAGGAAGAAAATGGATTATATTCACAGACGTGAAGCTCACGTATCAACAAGTATCACTTGATTGAAGAAATCAGGAACTTTGAGGTGCAATCAAAACGCATCTTCATATAAGTCAATATCAGCCCTGAAACAACTATAAATCATGAATAAGGAGAGAGGCCTAGTTTCTCACTCTGATTTGAAACATCATTTCACCTATATTGAATTCAAGAACCACTTCAAATCTGCGAATACAAAAGTTCTGAAAAATCACCGTCAGAATTGCTCAGTGTTCAATAAACTTGAGACATAAGCATATAGTTTTATGAGCATTACATTACTGATCAAGCAGTATATCCATTATCAACCTTTGGCCCAATTCAGCTCACAGCTTTTACAAATACTAACATGAATTCAGGTCGAACTATACGTTCCAAGAAAATGTTCTGCTACCAACAGAATCATCAGAGCTAAAGATCACGCTTCTGTTCAAATCAACGTTGTTTCCGTTGATAACGAAGGTCGTGCCATTCCAAACGAATTCACCACATACGCCCTATCTGGTTACATTAGATCCCGTGGTGAAGCTGATGACTCTCTAAACAGATTGGCTCAAAGAGACGGTTTGTTGAAAAACGTCTGGTCATACTCCCGTTAATCACTCATTTTATGCCAATGTTTTCAAAGAACAAGATCAGTATAATGTTATAATTTGTTTGTAAAGTATTACAGAGTGCAATGTAGTATTTGTGGTCCCAGTGTTTAGCAAAAAAAAAAAAAAAAAAAATGGTTACGGAGACACTGGCCCTCTCGCTTTGGGGGGAGCAGATTCGAGAGAGGCTCGGTAATTTTCTCGTTAGTTCCTCCTATTTTAAGGCAAGAAGCAACCTTACTAGTGAATACAAGTGAAGTGACTAGGTATCACATACGTGTATAAGGGTGCTTCCATCAGTTGGCCCTTGACCCGATGCGTAAGCAGCCAAATAATTTTACTTTACGAGGAGAGTCAGGTAACGAGAACAATAGATACTGAGACTTTGGTCCCTCTCGATTGAGAACAGATTTCCCCATTGAGAAATCGTGCCATGTTATGATGCAACACAAATCTCCATCTTTTCTGAAATAAAGGCTGTTTCCAATGTCGTTGTTGTTAATAAAAATTAAAGTTCCTCCACCCTTTTCCCGGTTTGTTTTACCCCTTGGGACTACCATTCAATTACAGTAGAAGAGTGAGCCTTTGGAAAGCACTAAAGAGATAGAGAGATATCATGACCAACGCAATTGCTACATTGCTGTTCACGCAATCGTACTTGCCCGGTGTATTGGTGCTCGGGAAGACTTTGAGAGCCTTGGGATACAATCAGAATATCAAACTAGTTGTATTGTTGGCTACACAACTGACACCGTTTCAAACCGTTCAGTTAAAAGAAGTGTTTGATGAATTGATCGATACTTCATTAATCCATGCCCCTGTTTCCAAACAATTGGTTTCATTGAACCGTCCCGAGCTCTCTCCAACTTATTCAAAGATTAATCTATTCAAGTTGACCCAATTCGATCAAGTGTTGTATCTTGATGCTGATACTTTACCTTTAAAGCCGTTTGTTGATGATTTGTTCGAAGAGTTTACACTATCCGAAGATCAAATCGTTGCTGCTCCCGATTCTGGTTGGCCTGATATATTCAATTCTGGATTGTTCCTTTTCAAACCATCAATTGATACATATTTGAGACTTCTTGAAAAGATACAACACTCTCCTAATCCTTCATTTGACGGTGCTGATCAAGGATTATTGAATCAATATTTCCATTTGGATAAAAAGGAATTTGGTACTAACAATCCCACTGCTCAATGGTTGAAATTATCTTTCCTCTATAACGTTACGCCAACAGGACAATATGAGTACCAACCTGCATACAACTATTTCCATGATCAAATCAAGTTGGTTCATTTTATTGGTAATGTTAAACCTTGGGAAAATAGGTATGATTCAAGTGGTTTAAGAGATCGTTGGTGGTCAAAGTTCACACAGTTCTACGGAGAGAGTGGTGATATTGGTGAACACATACATGGAATTAAGCCTGTTTATTACGAACCTATTGTTGAAGAAGAATCACCCTCAAATCAACCTGAAGAAAGTGCTATTGAGATTCAAGAAACAAAGCCAAAGATTGATACACATTATGAGGAGGCTAATGAAGTTCTCAATGATCCTAGATCATATGAGGTATTTGAAACTATTCAAACCGATCCACAACAATGGAAACCTGCACTTGAAGAACCACCAAAGGATGGAAGACCAGAAGCAGAGAACTGGCCAGAGAATCTTGATAGTTATTCCGATTGGAAATATACTCCGGATGAAGATATCAAGTTTGAACAAGGAGAGGAAGAAGAGGAAGAAGAAGAAAAAGAAAAAGAAGAAAAAGAAAAGGAAGAGGATAACTTGCAAGACTCTGATCAGGATATCACAAATGAGATTGATCCACCTCCAGAGATAAGACCTGAACCCATCTTCCCTTGGGAGTTCGAGAAGGATCAAGTCAAACCCGAGAGAGTTTTCACTAATGAAGAATCGATTGATTTCAACGATCCATGGCATGAACTCCCATTGATTAAGAAATTACGTGAGAAGCAAAGAGAAGAACATGAAGAAGAGATAAGGGAAAGGAAACAATCCATCACTGAAGAAAGTTCCATCAAACAATAGTTCCACATAATGAACTCAAATGAAATCAGCTATCTAATCACTTAATAAAACACAAAACACAAACCTTTTGCATGATAATCTTGATATAAAATGTAAGTAGTTAAAGAACACACCACTCACGTGATCACATCCAAAAAAGGATTACGTAACGAGTCCTTTTTTTTTTTTTTTTTTTTTTTTAAATTCCGCTCAAAAAAATTTTCAGTGGGAAGAAGAAGAAGAAAAAAAAAAAAAAATTTGGTGAAAAAAATCTATCTTTTAACACGTTATTCTCAAAAAACAAACAGCTTCATCAGATACAAAAATGGCTTCTGACGGTATCACTGAGATCGATTCCAACTTGATCGAGTCCAACTACGACAATGTCGTCTACTCCTTTGATGACTTGAACTTGAAGAGAGAGATTCTAAGAGGTGAGTTTCCACATCGATCCATCTGGGCAATCGATTCGATTCGAATTACCGCCCCTTCCCCCCTGTGAGACTTTTTCCAACTAACAATTGAATTTCAGGTATCTACGCTTACGGTTACGAGACCCCATCTTCTATTCAACAACGTGCCATCTTACCAATCACTGAACGTCGTGATGTTTTAGCTCAAGCTCAATCAGGTACTGGTAAAACTGCTACTTTCACCATTTCTGCTCTACAAAACATTGATGAGAATGAAAAATCTACTCAAGCTTTGATCTTGGCTCCAACTCGTGAATTGGCTCTACAAATTCAAAAAGTTGTTTCTACCATTGGTTTACATTTGAACATCACCGTTCATGCTTCTATTGGTGGTACTTCCACAAAAGATGATATCGAAGCTTTGAAATCAGGTGTTCAAGTTGTTGTCGGTACCCCAGGTCGTGTTTTCGATATGATTGAACGTCGTTTTTTCAAAACTGATAAGGTTAAAATGTTCATCTTGGATGAAGCCGATGAGATGTTGTCCTCTGGTTTCAAAGAACAAATTTACAATATTTTCCGTTTATTGCCAGAATCTACTCAAGTTGTCTTGCTTTCTGCTACTATGCCACAAGACGTTTTGGAAGTTACCACTAAATTCATGAGAAACCCAGTTAGAATCTTGGTTAAAAAAGATGAGTTGACTCTTGAAGGTATCAAACAATTTTACGTTAACGTTGAACAAGAACAATACAAGATTGATTGTTTGACTGATCTTTATGATTCCATCTCAGTCACTCAAGCCGTTATCTTCTGTAACACCAGAAGAAAAGTTGAATGGTTGACCGAAAGATTGACCGAAAGTGAATTCACCGTCTCCGCTATCCACTCTGATTTGGGTCAAGAAGAAAGAGATACCATTATGCAAGAATTTAGAACTGGTTCATCCCGTATCTTGATTGCCACTGATTTGTTGGCTAGAGGTATTGATGTCCAACAAGTTTCTTTGGTTATCAACTACGATTTGCCATCCAACAAGGAAAACTACATCCATCGTATTGGTAGAGGTGGTCGTTTTGGTAGAAAAGGTGTTGCCATCAACTTTGTTACTGAAAAAGATGTTGGTTTGATGAGAGAAATTGAGAAATTTTACTCCACTCAAATCAATGAATTGCCAGAATCAGTTGCTGAGATCTTTAACTAAAGCTTTTGATGAACGTGTTGCTTTTTACTTCTTGAATTATCATCCCTTCTGACGTTATACAAAAAAAAAAAGGATAATGTCTTTACAAACCCAACCTCTTTCTTTATGAATAAACAATCTGTTTAAAAAACACATTAGATCTATCATTTCGTAACTTTTTTTTTTTTTTTTTTTTTTATTATTCATCTCTATTATTCATCTCCAATTTTTTCGATTTTGCCTTGTTGTTTACTCTCACCATCAACACCAATAATCAGGATTCTTTCGATTGCAGTATGTTCGTCTTCATCTTCACCATCAAAGAGGAAATCAAGACTTGAAACTTTTTGAAATCTAACGTATTTTAATCTTAATTCAATCCATCCGTTCTCATCAAAGTCAGATTCTTTCAAATCTTGATCATGTGATGCAGATGAAGATGAAGTTGCAGTTTCAAAAGAAATGATACTTGTGTTGTTAGTCCAAATTTTGACTTTGTTTGGGAGTTGAACATCATTACCACCAAATTTTAAATTCTTGTTAACTTTGACCAAGATAGAGTAGACTTTCGAAACATTGGTCAATGGAATATGAAGAAGGATTTGTGAATCGGCATCAGAAGCAACACCAATCTTATCGGATTCTGGACTTTTACGAACGATATCTTTAACGTTACTTTTGGAATCAATAGGTTCTGTGTTTAAAGATTCGAATTCACCATAAAAGATGGACCCATTCAAGATCTTGAAACCATTTGGAATGTAATTTTTGATAGTTTCAAACCCAACACTGTTCTCGATAACTTCTTCCTCGGCATCAGTAGAGTCACCAGTGAATTTCTTACCAGAAGCACCGACAAGTTCACTCAGTTTATAGACATTTTCAGAAACTTGTTTGATATCAGCACCTCTAACTCTATTAATTTCCTTGGACTTGTGATAAAATACAAAAGTTGGAACAGCAGAAATCTGGAGTCTTGAAGCCAAGTTTCTATGAGAATCAAGGTCAATTCGAACAATATCAATGTTTGAGAATGTAAGGTGTAGTTGTTCCACTGCAGGGGAGATGGCTTTACAAGGTGCACACCACGATGCTGTGAAATTAACCACGAGTCCATCGGAGTTCTTAACGTGGTCTTCAAAGTTAGATTCCGAGCTGATGAATTTGATGGCCATTTGTATGTCTTTGTCTAATGGGCTGTTTTGCGTCGTAACTACGGGGTGGCGTTGTTTTGATTTTGTTTGGTGATGTGGTTTTTTGTTTTTTTTTTTTTTTTGCCCTCCCTCTGTGTGAATTCCTTTTAGCGAGGATCTAGGCTCTAAAGATACTGATCTAATTGCAAAGTCAACTGTTCAATTCTCTCCACGACATCTTTCTCATCCAAGTCCAGCTTCCCATTGAGCTCTGCCACGCTTCCGCTGATTTCCAACGATGTGTCATTCAGCGTGATGGTAATGGCCTCATGCTCAACATCCATCACCTCGTTGGGATCCTGTGTGGATTGGTGTAGAAACTCTTGGAATAATTCCTCGTCTTCTTCAGTGTTCGTTCTATCGTCGTGCTTCTGGTTGAAATGTGACTTGAGATGTGTTGAAAATTCGTTTAGTTTCTGGAGAACGTGTGATTTGGAGATTATCTCAATGATCTTTGTTATATCACCACTCGAGACTTTTGTGATTTGGATGATCTCACTCTCAAAGAACTGGAAACCAAAAAGCTTTAGGTTTTTAGTCTTGGATTTAAAAGTATCGTTAGGATTGAACAATTCGATATTAGCTTCTCCTTCTGCTTCTGACTCGTAAAATACCTGGGTTGATTGCAATGTCTTCTTGGTTATCGCTTGTGAACCATTGGTGAAAGTAAGCAATATTCCAATCTCGTTGTTGACTGATGAAGAATCAACGGCCCATGTTCTTTCAACTTCATCGTAGTCACTCTTATAAAGGCTCAGTCGTTCGTCATTAGTCAACGTCAACAGATAAGTTCCAAATACGTTGATATTGAATTGATCTTCATGGTTCAATTCGACGTTTTCAGCTCCGTACAAGTTTCTCAGACCTTCATAAATCTTGATGTAATAGTTGAATAGATCAAATTGATCTGTGGTAAATTGATCAAATACAAATAGCTTTTCAAGATTCAAATCGAACTTTCCCAATTTCTTATAATTTGTCAATGAATTCTGTAAGATGTTTCCATTTGTTTGTGAGTTGTTGTAATTGAAATTATTATTGTTGTTTGCCAAAACCAACTTCACATCTTTCAAATTGAAATATGTTTGGTCCTTCGAATGATTTTTCCCATTTTCACTGATGATTTCTTCATAATCAATATCAATAACTAAGATTTGACCGGCAATTGATAATCTCTTGACATTACCATCGATTTGCTCAATGAACGTTTCGAATTTATAAATGTTGGAAAGACGTTGGATGTTTTGAATTGTGATCGACCCAGGCAAAGATTTAAGAATTCGTACTATCGTATTGAGACTTTGATGGAATTGGTCGGACATCTGAGCTTTTTTTTTCTTTTTTTGTTAAAGCAAGTCAGTGTAGATACTACGATCTCTTTGTTTATATCAACGATTTTTTTTTTTTTTTTTTATTTTCATTTCAGTGTTGTTTTAACTAAGAGAAGTGTCATTGTGAGGATAGTTAAATTTATCTTGGAGCATGTATTTACAAAGGTTTAAGGAGTAATTCTTGCCTTCTATAGTTTGATACCAATGTGGATAGCAGCAATTCCACAAGTCAAGTTTTCATAACCTGGTTCAGGAACATAGAATCCAGCTTGTTGAATCATTGATTTGAATTCTTCTTGAGATGGGAACTTCTGAATTGATTCAACAAGATATTGATATGAATCATAATCATTAGCAATAGCTTGTCCAAATATAGGTAAAAATTTAGACCAATTCTGATAAGCTAAATCCATAATTGCATTATCAACCTTTGAAAATTCCAAAACACCTATTATTCCACCTGGTTTTAGAACTCTGTAAGCTGTGTTTAAGCCTGCTTGAATGTTTGTAAAGTTTCTAATACCAAATGAAACGGTGTACACGTCTTTACTGTTACTTTCAATCTTATCCAAAGTCTCACCATTTTGTACAAGAAATTGAATTCTAGAATCTCCTTTATACTGGGTATGTACCAGTCTTTTCTTACCTTCTTCCAACATATCGGGATTGATATCAACAACAGTCATTGTAGATTGATTATCGTTGAAATTGGCCTTTGCATGATCCAAGAGACCGAAAGCAATATCACCGGATCCACCAGCAACATCCAAGAAATCCAAAGGACGGCCGCCAGGTCTAGCACCAGCATCCAACTTTCTAATGAATTGATCTTTCCATAGTCTATGGACTCCAAGACTCATTACATCGTTCATTATGTCATATTTAGAAGCAACTGAACTGAAAACTTGCCCAACAAGTTTCTCCTTCTCCGATTCAAGAACGGTTTTAGAACCAAAATGTGTTGTTTTAGAATCAGTTGAATACAATCTTGCAGTACATTGTGAAAAAGTCACAATCCTCGAAGTAGAACGACGAGCAAATGATCTGAGCATTGTAATTCAGGAATTTTTTTTAGGTATTCTCGAAGAAAAAGCTCATCTTACGCTGTTCACCATACATTTTTCAAATTTACCATATTTCTCTGTATACATAAAGATTACAGTTACCCGGCCACAAGAAGCACACATCATTATGATCTTCGTTATTGATGCTTTCAACTCTTTTCGGTGTATACCAAATAACCGAATATGCACGTTGACTGTGTGTCCCCGTTGAGAACGATTCACAATTTGGAATTTTCAAAATATCTTTTCTTGAAGAATTCTTCACCATGTTGGAGATTCAATTGACCTTTCAACATATGGCGTTGGTGTTATTAACGTGCATTTAGTTAAACTAGATTCAGCCAAGAATTTGGCTCAACAAAGTATATCATCACTGTCTAGAGATCTCTGAATGCAGACTATTCTGCATATCATAACTACTGGAGCCAGAACTTGAATTTAAGTTCTCACGTTGTGTATATCTAGTATTTCGATCGTGTTGTTTGTAGGTCCGTTCGACGGAGTTCGTTCTTGGAGGGTGTTAGAAGCATCAGTCGGAGGTTATGAGATCTAGTGTCGGAGGTTATGAGATCTAGTGTCGGAGGTTATGAGATCTAGTGTCGGAGGTTATGAGATCTAGTGTCGAATTGCTAGTGTTATTTCATGGTTTACCAATGTTTCCAATGTAGAGAAGTCTCTTTGAATGGTGCATTTCTTGCACAATCTAGGTCCAGTGGGAGCCCGCCCCACCTGACATTATGCTAGTATGATTATCTTCACTAATGAGAATGAGAGTGCTAGTGATGCTGAACCAATTGATTCACAAAAAATCCCTAACAGTGTGGTGGTTTCCCAAATCCCCCAGTTCACCTATGAACTGATTGTAGTTTCTATTTGGGTCCTAGTCGATCCCATCTCTTAATCCAATTTTACCCCCGGTTAGGCCAGCGAATTGAACGGGGAAAAAAGCAGGTCCTAAGAGATGTTTTTTTTCGAAAAAGGCAGTTTTTGGCCTATTTTAACAGTTATTTTGAGTGATAACTCAATTCTTTAAACATATAAAGAAAGCTCTTTCATAAATTGGTATTCAGTGTTCAATGAGAAAGAGTATGGTGTAAGTCAAATTTTCATGCCATATACCCAAATTTTCTTCAATTAAGCTGATGGCGGTTCCTGTTCACACGCCGGAGAAAGCTAAGCGGAAACATTTACCCGGAACTCTGCGGACTTAAATCATTTAAAAGAGACTTTATATGTTTAGACTATCATCGAGGATTTTGAGGCAAAAAAGCTTAAAGACTTGATGTTGCTCCATGTGCGGCACTGGTTCTAATGTAATCGGTAGTCATGATAGCCCAAGGACAGCTGAAAAATATGATATTGTAATATCCAATAATGCCAGCACTTTGCATGATCCTACTAATAGTTGGTGACAGACATGTAATTCGCACAGGATGAATTGATGCATTGTCCCCCTTCCCCCTTGAAGAACAACGCGCGCCTGTGTCATGTCTCTCCGTGGTCTAATTAAGGGGAGTTATAGGTAGGTTAGAGTTCTCGGTACAACAAGCATCAAATTGTAAATCAAATGGGAGAAGCGCACAATGAGATTTCATGTAAGCTGGTGTTGGTGCAGATAATGTGATGATAGTGATGCTACCGCTAATCAATGGCTTATTCATCAATATATAATAGTGCATGATATTCCACAATCATATTTTAACTTACATTTGTTCTCCATTTATATTGTGATCTCAGCATGTGATATATACTTCGAAGCTGCATGATGGTAGAAGTACAATTGTTGTAAGCTGCAGCTATGTGACGATGCATAGATTAGAACATGCGTAACGAGTGATAATTGGCGGATCTACTCAATTCAATCTAGTATATAATTGATGGACTGTAACGGATATAACGAAATGTATCGGCGTATCGGAGGGAAAGATGCCGCCTTATAGTATAAATATGTTGGTGGTCGTCCCTTTGCTTCAAGCTATTTCCGTTAACACCTTCGAGGTTGAGTCTCATGATGTCCCGACAATAACTGTACATCAACTCCACCTAAGGCCTTTTCAATAGTAGCCAATTTATAGTCAACAAATTTGTGGCTCTGAGGGATAATGTCGATCGTGAAAAAAACTATTCCCGCCTATAAAAGGTCCACTCGTTCCTACCTCCTTAAAAACACATTTTAAGAACACTGTTGGTTTATACTCAATTGAACTTTGAAAATGGCCTCTAACCCACCTGGTGCCTGCTGCTTACAAACTAATGACCACACTGGAGTCCCAGTCGGTAAACACTCTGATGTTTATGGCTTGAACACTTATGTCACCGGTGAGAAATCTGATAAAGTCGTCGTCATCTTCACCGATATTTATGGTAACAAATACAACAATGTATTGCTAGTTGCTGATACTTTCGCTAAAGCCGGTTACTACGTCTTGATCCCAGATATTTTATCCGGTGATGACGCTGTCCAAGGTGTCACTGACTTGCGTAAATGGATACCACACCATGGCCCTGAAATCACAGGACCTATCATTGAAGGGTTCTTATCCAAATTGAAAGCTGATATCGACTACAAGTTCCTTGGTGCTGTCGGTTACTGTTTTGGTGCTAAATTCGTCATCCAACAATTGGCTGAGAGCGGTTATATCACCGCTGGTGCCATTGCTCATCCATCTTTTGTTACACTTGATGAGGTTGCCGCTATTAAAAAGCCACTGTTGATCAGTGCTGCTGAAACCGATCATAGCTTCACCACTGACTTGAGACATCAAACCGAGGCCAAATTGACTGAGATTGGTGCCACATATGAACTTGACTTGTTTAGTGGTGTTTCTCATGGTTATGCCGTTAGAGGTGATCCAAATTCTCCAAAAGTTGCTTATGCTAAAGAAAAGACTTTAAGTGACCAAATTCACTGGTTCAACTACTATTCGAAATAACGAGCATCTTTTTCAAATGGTCTGGAAAGAAACCATGTGTTTATTTATACAGAACTTGCATGAATCTTCATATTGTGCAAGAATAGAAAGAAACTAAGAAGTGATCGATCAATAGACCCATTCATTTTGAGTGAATTGTAGTTATGGTGAAATCATCAAATATTCTGTTGTTATTGTAAAGTGTCTTGAAATGAATTGAAACTCCAAAAATCCCGTTTTTTTTTTATATCCCTTTAGTCTTAAAATCGATTGTTCGTTCTTGCTTTGGCATATGGGTTCTCATAAGGATTGTTGGAAAATGCGTTTTGTGAGTTGTTAGATTGTTCATTCTTGAAGAAACCAGAATTTCCATGGTAAGAAGTATCAGAATTGAAAGTGACACCAGCAGGTCTTTGAATACCACTATTATCACCATAAACAGCGCTTGTAGGGACAACTTGGTTGGCACTGTTTAAAGAGTCTGCTCTTGAGTTTCTACCGTTTTGTATTCTTGATTGTGGGAATTTTGAGCTCTCTGAGTCACTTTCAGTATCAACTTGTAATTGACCTGGCTGTTGACCAGACAGGACAGTCTCACCAAGGGCTAATAGTTCAGTATCGTTCTTGTTATCCTTCTCCATACCGGCAGTTCTTGGAATGAATGAGACTCTGTCATCTTTCATTGGTTGGTACCTTGTATCTGGATTTTTGTAAATAAGAGCAAGAGAACAAGTAACAATAGTAAAGATCAACAGAATCAGAGCAAACACAGCATTGACGACGAACAAAACAACACCACACACTGATGCAGCAATAGCAGGAGCACCAAACAAGTTAGAGAAGAATAAAAACAAAAGTGCGTTGAATAAGTTGACCAAATGGATTGAAATGTTGAAGATATTGGTTCTTCTATCCATATATGGTCTTTTCCAACACAAGGCAACAAAGTACAAAAATTCAACAACAAAAACACACAGAGCCTGTGCTTTACCGTATTTTTGGATCAATCCAACAAAGAGCGATCTCAAAAGAGTGTAAGCCAACAATGGGGCCAACCACCAATAGTATTCAGCTTGGAACTGAACATATAGAAAACCAAATCTGTTTAAGATTTTCGTATCACCATAAAGTAAATAAGCAGGTGTTTTGAAATTTCTGTTTGATTTGGCTCCAATCAAGATGACTCTAGTAGCACCGTAGAACAAGAGCCCTACTGTGATGACCAATAGGAAAACAGCAACAACAACAATCGCAGCAGAATCACGTTCAGTTAGTTCCCAAAGTGACAACAATGAGATTTGTGGGAATGCAATCAAAGCCAGTCTGAACAAAGTACCTTTGATGATAGTTGACCAATGGATTCTAAATTCTTGGAATTTATGTTCTTTGATTGATTTAGACCTAACCAAAATTTCAGCCATACCTTTGAAGGAAACAATCAAGATCAACAGAACAAACAAAAAGAACAAGAAGAAGACAACACCAGTCAGGAAGAAATTTGATATCTCAATACCAGCCAAATAAGCAACTCTTTGAATACCTCTCAAGATCAAAATTTTTGAAGTCAAGTCATCGGTGTTATGTTCATCTGTTGTGTAAATACTGTCATCATCCAAATTATCCTCATAGTTGAAATCAGACGCTCTTTTAACAAAACTTCTACCTAGTTTTGACAAACTTGAGACCAAAGCTCTTTTTTGAACAGAAATTGAAAGAACATCGGCATTATCAACAACAACAGTACTTGAGCCACCAGTAGCTTGGACGTACCATTTAATGGCATCTTGCATAAATTGAGCGTTGATGATTCCCATTGACCATTGGAAATTTTGACACCAAGCAGCAGCGATTGGTGGGACTCTTGAAACTGCCATCATTGAAGTGATTGACAAGTTTTGAAAATAAACGAAAAGGGAAATGGAGTTTGAAGCAATATGAGCAGCAGTACTGGAATGTCCAATTATTGAAATGAAACCTGAAGTCAACAAACCAACACCAGAAATCGCAGCGATTGGCCAAGAAGCATATTTGGTTTGAACTGTTTTACCATTAGTTAAAATGGCTTCAACACAAGCCAAAGGAGTCGAGGTATCATTTTCAGAGTAGGCGATGACTCTAACTCTCGCATCAAGATCTGGAATGGTATAAGCTATACCTGGAATCATGTTTGTAATTGAGCTAGAGACTTGATAGTTGGAATTCACATCGATTCTTCCAGCACCAGTGGAAAGTGGACATAGTTCATCCATTCCCAAGTCACACAGGTTCAAATCTTTATTTAAAATGTTCAAACCGTAAGCGATAAGAGTCACCTTAGCGACAACGTTACCTGAAATGGTGGTATAGGCACTGACATCGAATTCAACGGTGTTGTTTGATGGATAGAATTTGACATCAAAATAAGAAGCAGTCAACTGAGAATCAGACATACATGTTAGAAGGGAGCCTGTCTGGATGTACTTATCAGCAGCCACTAGCTGGAGGATGAACGTCAGAGCTAATATGAGCCTCCGGAAAGCATACATTGTGTGGAATATCTTGGATCAACGACTTTTTTACTTCTGTTTTGACAATAAGGGCGGAGGAGCAGAGGGGGGTAATCTTGAAACAACCCAAAAATGAAGCTGTTATAAGACAAGCGTGCACTTTGATTGAAGGTGAAACCTAGCGAATGAAGGTGCAATTTTGGGAGGTAGATCTGAGGGAGTGTGAGAGAAAATGAGCCTTCGACAAGAAGCAAAATATCTGCAAAGAAGTTTCACAGCCTTTTTACAAAATTTTTGATTAAGTCTGGGCTATTTTTAAAAAAAAAAAAAAAAAGAAATCGTGAACAAAATCAAAAAAAACTCTCGCGACCAGTTGTTATAGTAACGAGTAAAATACCTCCAAACTATCTCATTACAGAAGTTACCCTTTGCGGAAAGATCATTTTCGACAAGCGATGATGACATAAGCCCCCAACAAAAAATAACTCCCGAAAAAGGCTCGTTTGAAGGGAGATGGGCGGATGACTTGGAAAAGTGGTGCAATGTAAAAGTGTGAGCTTGTTGTAATTGTCGCAACTTTAAGTGGTTTGTTTTAAGGATGGTGGGATCCGAAGAGGGGTAATTCCCTTTTGGCAACATTTCTTATTGTTTACTAAGAAACATACCGTAAATCCGTCACCTATTGAAGAAATCACACAGCGGTAATTCAGTTTGTGGGGCAAGTTAACCTGTATAAAGCCGTCAAAAGATCCACAATAACCTTCACAGCGGTTACCGTGTTCAGGGTCCAATTCAAACCGTAAGACCTATTTGAACAAACGCATGCCAGAATCTACAAAACCGCTAGAGAATGCCCATCTCTTGGACATCAAGGCTATTCCACAGCCAAAGAACAACAGAAAGAGACCAGGTCCTCCACACATTAAAGATTTAAATCACTACAATGAATTATACAAGGAATCCATTGAAAACCCATCAAAGTTCTTTGGAGATTTAGCCAAGGAGAACCTTGATTGGATCAGACCTTTTGACGTTGCCAAAGCCCCAGATACCGGTAAAGGTTTCATCAACAACGATGTCGCTTCTTGGTTTGTTGGTGGTCAATTGAACGCGTCGTATAACGCTGTTGACAGGCATGCGCTGAAAAATCCTAACAAAGTTGCTATTGTTTATGAAGCTGATGAACCAAACCAAGGAAGACAGATCACTTATGGTGAATTGTTGAAGGAGGTTTCAAGAGTTGCCGCCATCTTGAATAGTTTGGGTGTTCAAAAAGGTGACACCGTTGCTGTGTACTTACCAATGATACCAGAAGCCATCATCACCTTGTTGGCTATCACTAGAATTGGTGCTTTACACTCTGTCGTGTTTGCAGGGTTCTCCTCTGCCTCTTTAAGAGATCGTATCAACGATGCCAACTCTAAAATCGTCATCACCGCTGACGAATCGAAGAGAGGTTCAAAGATTATTGAAACAAAGAAGATTGTTGACGAGGCTTTGAAGTCGACTCCTCAAGTGAAAAACGTGTTGGTTTTCAAGAGAACTGGTAATCACGTTCCATTTGATTCAAAGAGAGATTTATGGTGGCATGATGAGGTTAAAAAGTATGGCCCATACTTCCCACCTACCCCAGTCAACTCTGAAGATCCTTTGTTCTTGTTGTATACTTCCGGCTCAACAGGTTCTCCAAAAGGTATTCAACACTCTACAGCTGGTTATTTGTTGAGTGCTTTGTTAACGATCAAGTATAATTTTGATTTACACCCATCAGATGTGTTCTTCACCGCTGGTGATATTGGTTGGATTACTGGTCATACCTATGTTGTTTATGGTCCATTGCTAAACGGTGCCACTTCAGTTGTGTTTGAGGGGACACCAGCTTATCCATCTTATTCACGTTATTGGGAGATTGTTCAAAATTATAAAGTTACTCAGTTTTACGTTGCTCCAACTGCTCTAAGATTGTTGAAAAGAGCTGGTGATTCGTTTATCGAAGGTTATGATTTATCTTCATTGAGAACTTTAGGATCCGTTGGTGAACCAATTGCCGCAGAGGTTTGGGAATGGTATTATGAAAAAATTGGTAAATCTGAAATACCAATCTTGGATACGTGGTGGATGACTGAATCAGGATCACAATTGATTTCAGGTATTAGTGGTGTTACTCCATTGAAACCAGGTTCAGCATCTTTACCATTTTTTGGTATTGAACCTTTGATTTTAGATCCAACTACAGGTGAGGAATTGAAAGGACCAAACGTTGAAGGTATTCTTGCAATTAGATCCCCATGGCCATCGATTGCAAGAACCATTTGGAAGAACTATGATCGTTACTTGGATACTTATCTAAAACCGTACCCTGGTTATTTCTTTTCTGGTGATGGTGCTGCAAGAGATTCTGATGGATTTTTTTGGATCTTGGGTAGAGTTGATGATGTTGTCAATGTTTCTGGTCATAGATTATCGACTGCTGAAATTGAAGCTGCACTTTTACAAAACCCATTGGTTGCAGAGAGTGCTGTTGTTGGATTCGCAGATGAATTGACTGGTCAAGCCGTTGCTGCATTTGTCTCTTTGAAAAACCAGGCTCAAGCTTCGAATGATATTACAAAAGAACTGATCTTGACGGTTCGTAAAGAAATAGGACCATTTGCTGCTCCAAAATTGATTATTTTGGTTGATGATTTACCAAAGACAAGATCTGGTAAAATCATGAGAAGAATCTTGAGAAAAATTTTAGCTGGTGAGGAAGATCAACTTGGTGATGTAAGTACTTTGTCAAACCCGCAAGTTGTTGAGTCTTTGATTCAAGCTGTCAAAGAGACAAAGTAACTACATGATGGTATCCTTTTAAAACGTCGTGCTAAACTGTAACTTATGATGACGTTCTGAGCTTTAACTTATGATGATGATGATGATGATGAAGTATACTCATGGAAGAAACTGGTCTTTTTTCTCTTATGATTCTATTTATTATTGATATTTATTAATTGCGTTTTGATTGAATTGAATGGTATAGTGAAATTCATATTCTCTACTTCCCTCTTGTATCACACTCCACAAAACTTGACGTTACCAAATACACTGTGATGGAAAACATTATACCATGTGATAGGCTCACATCCGTCCTCTGCAAACTCTTGACTGGCTTTGTTCAGACCGGTAGACGATTGAATCTTCTGCAACGTTTGTTTTGTTCTTTTGGCTTCCCATTCTTTTAAGGCATCTTCGTTTTGTTGAACAAAAGAAGCTTCTGTCTTTTTGTTCGTTTTTGAAACTTTCACCGATGACTGCGGAGTCCTGATAACGCTTGTTCTGACGTCTGTGCTCTTATCAGGCTCGATGTGGGAAGTTTTCGAATTTGAAACAATGCGAGCAGACTGAGTTTTACTGTCTTTTAGATTCTTCTGCTTCAACCTATGCTCCAATTTGTCACGTATATCCTCCACTTTGGCTTTAGTGAGCTCTTCTTCTCTCTCTTTTGACCTCTTCGTATGTGTTTTGCCTCTCAATTTTGACTTTAGCTTTGAAACAACCTGACTGTAACCTTTTCCTCTTGGACTGTTTAGATAAAGGCTTTCACTGCTATTTGGTTTCAAGAGAGTCAATGGTAGAGTCATATGGTTAACTTCTGAATGATCTTCTTGATTGAAAGCCTTTTGAGAAGCAGAGTAAGGAGTTGTCAACACAGATCTCTTAGACGTCTCTCTGTTTGAACCTTGTTCAAATGCAGGAAATAATAACAAATTCTTCATATCTTCCTTGACTTTCAAACAGAAACTTTCATCGGAGGCATGTGCGCTCACAGTACAAAAAGAGCCATGAAGCAACTGGTTGAAACCAACGTCATGAACCCAAGATTGGGCAAATAGATCGAAAAACTTGTTCAAACCTGCAGATCCCAAATATTTCTTGATACTTAGCAACGGAATGTTCAGTTCTTTTGCCTCAACAGCATCGTTCCCACTTTGAAATACAAACACTATGATAGGAGAGTTTTGAAGATCCAAAGATTGCTTGAACATTGGAAAGGACTCAGAGTTTGCAGAGATGATTCCAGGCTGTAACAAGATTCCATTGAATCGTTCTGGAATGGGAGTTACCAAGAAGTAATCAACCAAAGATGAAAATTCTGGCAAGTCAAAAGGAACAACTGATTCCAAAAACTTTGTATATTCAGCGTTTGAATGATCTTTCGGTAGTTTCAACGGATCTGACGAGTTGAATATGAAAAACGGGGAAGCTGTTTCTGGGATCAACACATCCAAATGGGAATCAAAAGCGTTGTTGGAAAGTTTGAACTTCTTTGCATACTTCACGTAATCTTTGAAACCCAACGAGTTCAAAACTCTCTCGTTGATTTGGTCTTTGTATATGATTAAGATATCATGCTCCTTGTTGAATGTAGAAATTGGTTGCTCTTGCAAGTTGTAGTGGAACACATCATTCAATTCTTTCTGGAAATGTACAAAAGATGGGGAGACCGAAGCTTCGCCAGAATTGGCAGAAGAGTGTATGAATTCAGCACTCTGATAAAGGGAAGCCGCATTGGACAACCGGAAAGTGGCAAAAACTTGAAGGATGATGGGAATCAGTTTCATAGTGAAATAATGGATGTGCCACCAGCAGATTCAGAAGAACAAAGTGTCACGAACGCGTTTCATTTTGGGTTTCTTTTCACGTTAATGTTTTGTCACAAAAAGGTGCAATTTTCAAGACAACTTTTGGTTTTGTGTAACAATCTATTAATTCGCACAAACCTTGGTTAAGACTGGTAGAGGACAATAGAGCAAAGTCGATGTGATGTTGATAGTGGTCTCTTGAATTGTGTAAGTTGTCTTGGCTGATGTTATCGCGTTCTCTTGTGTCATTGTAGTAGACAGCTGGGCGTTGTCACCCCTCGAACGAGCAGAGTCAATTGCAGATGCAGACCCCTCCTATCTCAGCCGAACTGAGAATTACTCAGTTTCCAAGGAAGTTATCAACTCTTAGACATGGGCTCAAAAGGATCTCATTTTCTCTTCAACTTGGAAGTGAATGAAAAGTAAACGACCATTTTTTTTTTTTTTTGCTTATTCGCCACCCACCAAAGAACAACAACAACAACGCCAAATTCAACGAGAACAAAAGCGTTCAAAATGGAAACATGAACCGCTCGTTCGACGAAGATGTGTCGCAGCTATCAAATCCAAGCTTTATCACCTCTTTAGGTGACGACGAGCTGATCAATTTCATCAACAATCTCAGCCAAAAGAAACAAGTGCCACTTTCAAACCATTCAGAGTCTTCTGATATTCTGATACCGCTCGCACAACCACAGCCACGTGCAGAGTACTCATCTGACTCTAATGATGACGATGATGATGAAGAGGACGACGAAAGCGATGGGCCTGACGATGTGGTGTTCGGTGACTACGGCGCTTATTTCCAAAAGAAGGCCAAAAACCAACAGAAACAAGACGAAGCGTTTGTTGATTGGGAGAAGAAACGGTTGGAGGTCCAAGGTTTGGATAAACCGACTTCAGACTTGTTCAAGAACTGTGTGATTTATGTGAATGGGCACACCGATCCAGGAATCGCCACGCTTCACAAGTTGATTATCTTGAACGGTGGTAAATTCATTCATCATCTTAGTTCTAAAGGCTCTGCAACTCATATAATTGCCAGTAGAATCACACCTAGGAAACAGATTCAATTCAAAAATTACAAAGTGGTTAAGCCTGAATGGATCGTTGACTCTGTTACGAAAGGTATACTGCAGAAATGGAGTGATTATAGTGTTATCAATGTTGATTATGGACAAAAACGGTTACCATTTGATACGAATGTAGTGGAAGAAGATGCGGAAGAGGAAGCTGAACTTGATATTCTGAGTCAACTAACACAAGAGAAGGCGAAACCAGAAGCCGATGAGCACGTTGATATGGTCATTGATGCAAAACATCCAGATTTTCTCAAAACATTCTTTGCTAGATCAAGGTTACACCACTTGAGCACATGGAAGAATGACCTTCGATTTGAATTTTTGAAACTCGCGATGAACAACGTTTCTAAATGCAAAACACCAAGGAAGGTTGATGGTGATGAGAGATTAATCATGCATGTTGATTTTGATTGTTTCTTTGCTACTGTTTCAGCTTTAAAGTTTCCTCACCTTGATTTCAATTCAAAACCAATCTGTGTTTCCCATGGTGGTTCCAAAGCAAGCTCCACTGCTGATATATCGAGTTGTAACTACGTGTGTAGGAAATTTGGTGTTAAGAATGGGATGTGGGTTTCGCGTGCTTTAAAACTTTGTCCTGATTTAATTTGTCTTGATTATGATTTTGTAAATTATGAAATCATATCTAAGGAGTTTTACAAGGTTCTTGTTGACTTGAAACCTAATTCGTTATTTCCCGTATCTGTTGATGAAGCATTGTTGGACATTACAAACTTAATTCGGGATAAAGATGATGTCGATGAAGTTGAAAATTTTGCCACACGTTTGAGAAGTGATATCTTGAACAAAACAAAATGTTCAGTTAGTATTGGAATTTCACAAAATGTTTTGTTGGCCAAATTATCGTTGAAAAGGGCAAAACCACAGGGACAGATCTATCTTTCTGATAAAATTGATGAATTCTTATCAAATGTTAATGCACGAGATCTACCTGGTATTGGAACTTCAATTGAATCCAAATTGATTGATTTTTTGAAACCTGAGGATGGAATTGTAAAGTTGGGACAGATTAAGAAGATGGACCTTGAAGGATTGGAAAGACTGTTTGGTATCAAAACAGGGAAGAAGTTGTTTGAATATTCAAGAGGTATTGATCATACGTCAATTGATATATCAGAAAATCCAACGGAATTTTCAAGGAAAAGTGTTTCAATCGATGTTAATTGGGGAATCAGATTCGACTCTATTTCACAAGTTGATGATTTTCTTTTCAGAATTGCAAAAGAGCTATCTTCAAAATTAAACAAGATTGAAATGTTCACGACACAACTAGTGTTGAAGTTATTGAAAAGATCCAAGGATGCTCCTGTTGATCCTCCAAAGTATATGGGCTGTGGGCAATGTGATTCTTTTACAAAGAGCTCAAAATTGGGATTACCAACGGATGATTTTAGAATGATGGGGACAGAAGCAAGATCAATGTTTCGTCATATTGGTTGTGATCCGATTGAGCTGAGAGGTGTTTCATTGATGGCTTCGAAATTAATTGGTAAAGATGAAATTGGAAATCAAATGAGGTTACCTTTTAAAAAAGTTGAACTTGGAAATATGCGGAAAGATTTGATTGATGATGAGAAGAATAAGTCCACTTCAAAACAGAAAAAGATTGATATGACTCAATATGACGTTCCTGTTGATATGGATTCATCAATCTTGGAAGAATTACCATCTGAAGTTCAGAATCAGATCAGAGATCAACGAACAAAGAATGAGATTGATATACGAGATTTTAACCAAGATATCGATTTAGACATTTTTAACTCATTACCAAGAATAATTCAAGAAGAGTTGATTATGGAGTTTAAGAGAAGAAGCATTGCAAAAAAATCATTGCTTCGAACACCGACTAAGAGAGATTCATTGGGGAATAAAACATATTTACAAAAAATCTTCCCAGTTGATGGTTCTGATGTTGATGTTATTCGAGTTAAACCAATGAAGAAGTTGACAACGAACAAGTCTCCGATAAAGAGACCATTGTCCAATTCAACATCACCAATTAAGAAATCCCCTAAAAAGATTGTCAAGTACGATGAAGATGTTTTGAACGAATTACCAAGTTCTGTAAGAAATGACGTTTTGAAAGAATGGGAAGTCTTTGAAAATATGACGAAGACGGAATCTTCTAAGATGCGTGAAATTCACAAGACTGATACAGAAGGCGTTGTTGTTGTCGTTGATGGAGAGATTGATTTATCAAGTTTCAAACAATTAAACCCATCACAGGATACAATCAAATTTCAAAAATGTGAAAGACCGATGGATATTTTGAAACTTGTTGATGATTGGATTGAGCATTCATTAGGCCAGAAAAAATTACCACATTCAAAAGATTTGGAAATTTTTGAGAGGTATTTAAAACGATTGGAAAAAAAAAATTTGAACCTATACCTATTGGTACTTGAAAAATTGCAATTTTATACTCTTCAAGAGAAGACAGTACATTGGCTCATTAATTTCTACAACAACTTCAAAAAACAGCAACGCTATTGATATATAATTTTCAAAATGAAATAATAAAAGTATACATTTCAAAGAGTCTAAGCCTCAATCAAACGAACGGTATTTGAATGACCAGAACCAGCAGTCCAACCTTGAATAGCAACGACGGTATCACCTTTTTTCAAAATACCCAGTTGGATGGCTTCTTTAATACCACTTTCCAAACGGTTTTCAACATCTTGTTGCCATTCTTCAACAGCAGGAGCAGAATATTCAAATGGATAAACACCACGATGTAAATGAACATATCTTGCAGCTCTTGGGTTTCTTGTGATCATGATGATTGGCAAGTTTGGTCTATATTTAGAAACTAATCTTGCAGTTGTACCTGAAGTTGATAGAGTGACAATTGCCTTGGCACCATTTTCAGAAGCAGCAGAGACAGCAGCAGCAGCGATAGTTTCAACGTTTGAAATTGGTTTTGGAGTAGCTCTTCTAATCTCATCATAAAGTGAGTTATAAGCGATGGCTTTCTCAGCAATTAATGAAGTGTGATGCATCATCGTCACAGCTTCAACTGGATAGGAACCTTTAGCAGTTTCACCGGACAACATGACACAGTCAGCACCATCAAGAACGGCATTACCAACATCTGAAACCTCGGCTCTTGTTGGACGAGGGTTATACGTCATTGATTCCAACATTTGAGTGGCACAAATGACAGGTTTACCAGCCAAGTTACATTTAGCAATAAGTTGTTTTTGAACAACAAACACTTGAGGAGCAGGAATCTCAATACCTAAATCACCACGAGCAACCATGACACCATCTGTTTCTTTCAAGATCTCATCAAAGTTGTTAACACCTTGTTGGTTTTCAATCTTGGCGATAATTTGAATGTCTTTACCATCTTCACCAAGAACTTCTCTAATGGTTTTGATATCGTTACCAGTTCTGATAAAAGAGGCAAACACCATGTGAACACCATTCTTGACACCGAATCTCAAATCAGCTTTATCCTTCTCGGACAAAGCTGGCAAATCAACGTCGGTATTTGGCAAGTTGACACCTTTATGAGAAGAGATCTTACCAGCGTTGATAGATTTGACCTTGATGGTTGTATCGTTGACAATCTCAACAACTTCAAAAGATAAGACACCATCATCGATATAGATAACACGACCAGCTTCCAAAACTTTAGCAATGTTTTTGTAATCCAAATACATGATCTTGTCATTTGAAGCCTTTTTATACTGTTCATCAGTGGTGAAAATCATCTCATGATTTGCTGGAATGGCATAATCCAATTCATCAACGGTGGTACCGGTTCTAATTTCTGGACCTTTTGTGTCTAGAGCAATGGCCAATGGACGACCTGGATAAAGTTCTTCTGATTTTCTAGCATTGTCAATGACAGATTGATGGTATTCATAAGAACCATGAGAAAAATTCATACGAACAACGTTCAAACCGGCTTTTCTTAAAGTAACCAAAATTTCTGGGTTGTTTGTCTTTGGACCAATGGTACCGATGATGGCGGTACGACGAAGGTGGTTTTCTGGGACATCTGTGACGTCGAGCTGGGTCAACCAGCCGATTTTGGAATCAGTGGACATGATGTATATGTATTGTAAAGAGGTGTTTATGAGATTGAGAAAGTGTATGAGATGAGATGAGAGAAATTTTGTTGTTTTATATGATTTTTTTTTTTTTCTTTTGTCATTCGCTGACACCACGCAACGAGAATTTTTTTTTTTTTTTTTTTTTTTTTACGTAAACCGGCTGACGGACCGATAAACAAAAAAAAAACAAAACAAAACAAAACAAATAGATTAAACTAAAATAAATTAAATAGTGGTAAATATGGTGGTTTCAAACTGCCTCACAACAAATGGGACAACTAGGACTACGCACAAGCCACCATTTTAAACACTCAAAGTGGAAAGCATGTCCACATTCGAGCACCCTGATGTCTTTGTCTTTTGAAGAAGAGATCGTCGTCTCAAGACAAAAACACTCAGTGTTATGGCTGTAATCACATGGTCTCCTCACGATCAATTTTTTATTCAACTGTGAAAATCTTAACTCATTTCTCTTCATAACGATTAATTCATGACTTCTTCTTAACAAAACTCGGAAACATTTGTAAATTGATGGGATTATATGAATTGGCCAGATTAAATTTATCTGTTTGAATAACCAACTGTAGTTTAAAAACAAGATAAATCTTGTTAAATTCAATGCAAATTCCAAATTGTTCAAAGATTTTGATGATACCAATTTTGCTCTATTAAATTTAAAATAAATCACTGAATTGACTTCTAATAGTGAATAGATTATTGATGGTAATATACTGATTATTTCATATCCAAATATCATCAAAAGATAGTTAGTCTCCAATTCTTCAAGTTTTTGTTGATAAAATTCCCAAATCAAAGAGAAATCAATCATCATTAGAACACAAACACCAATTAAAGTCTTTATTAAATCACGTCCACTACCACCAGCTCCTCCTCCTCCTCCTCCTCCTCCTCCTCCTCTTGTTTTAAACTTTTTCAATTTGATAACTTTTAAATCACATAAGGAATGGAAACTTTTCAAAAGAAAAACACAGATGAACAACAATCCATATTTCATTATCAAATTGAAATTAATTTGAGATTCATCAACTTGATCACGTCGTTGTGTCATGTTCTTTAACATGATAAATCCAATCATGAATTCAAATATCGTATAGTTGATCTTTTCTTTTATCGTTCGAAGTACAACGCGTTCTTCTTCATCAGCACACGTCGATATCCTCGACATGTGACATCCATTTGGTATCGTCTTCATCTCTTACACACTTGATATGGTCTTTTTTTACTCAAAAAAATGGTAAAGAAGTTCACATTGTCAATAGGTTTTTCAACTTTTAGCAAACAAACGCAAAAAAAAGTTACTCAATCCGGTAAGTTACCCGGATACACAATCTGCTACAAACTACAAACTACAAACTTTTTAACAACTAGTTTTTACAATCTATTTAAAATTTTTTTCAGATGGTACGAATCCAACGTATTGTTTGTTCGTATCTTTACTAGAATCAAGTGAACCAAATGGTAGAACATTATTGTCAGATTCAGGAAACATGTCAGTGTTGTTTTGAGCAAATCTATGACAACTATCAACTTTGTTATTATTATCCTGTGCTTGTTCAACAACTTGTCTGTTCAAAATCTTGGCCCATGGATATTTTTTATAATAGATGGCTTCTTCTGAATACTCTCCTTTCCGGAAAAACAACCTGAACAGATTTTTCAAACCATCAACAACGCTTTGATTTGGATTTTCAACTTTTGTTTCAAACATCTCATCATTTCGAAATGAATAGAGATGTTTCAACTCACCACCTTTTAATTTCAACTCATAATCTAAAATTGCAAAAAGTTTCAACTCATCTTCATCTTCTTTTTGAATCCCATCTAGATGATCATATTCAGCTAAGGGAAAAATTGGAACTGGTGATTTTGTAATACATGATAAATCAAGTGGTGTACCTAAAGGTGCCAATTTTTTACCCAACATTGGTGAAGCAACGGAAACAAAAGGATCATATGGGTTCAAGATTGAAAAATCTGGTTCCATTTGAATCTCATCTTGTAATTCAGCAGCAATCTTTCTATTTGAAATTGGACTCAATGTATTAACTTCAGGAATCAAAAGTGATTCATCATCATCATCATCTTTATCATCACCTTCTACATTTGGTGTTAAAGCCTCTATGGAAACAGCTTCAGTTTCCAAATTACCACTATTTGTTTGAAGATTTGTAAAAGCTTTGGTTAAATAATCAAAATCAGTTCTATTTGGATCATTTTTAATGACATCGATAACGGAATTCTTAACTTCCAAATTCGTTGGTCTTGTCACGGGAACATAGGTCGATGGTCTTGACCCGTTATAAGCTGCATTAATGGAAATGGCTCTTAATGATGATTTTCTTGTGTTTGTGTTGCAATTTGTATCATGAAATGATTTTTTCAAAATTATTTGTTGACCTTGACTTTGTTGTTGATGAGGTGAATTTTCATCTTCAGTGTTTTGAACGAATTGTGAGTCTGACATTTTATACTTTTATGTGTTTATGAATTTGTTCGTGGATGGTGTTTGATGATGATTATCTGGAAGTTTTCAGAGATTTTGTTTTGTTTTTTTTTAAAAATGAGTTTGGTAGTAAAAAGATTGACACAAAACCAAAAAAATAAAGGTATGAGAAGAAAGAAATATATATGTCATGCTGTCAATCAACAACACGTGATGCATTTGAATGAATTTAAGGGGAAAAGGGTTGGAGTTATTTCTGAGAGTAATCAGAAATTTCATCATACAAAACATATTTCTTCATACCAAATTCAAAAGCTTTTTATATCTCTTCTTTTTTTTTAATAACCTTTTGTAAAATCACCACTTTTCATTAAATTTCCAACAAAATCTTGTAGATATTTATTATCATGATCTAATTTATCACATTTTTGTTTTGTTTGAACAGTTCTTCTTATTAATGCATCAACTTTATCACGTAAATTTAAAGCTTTTTCTAAATCGTTCAAAGGTTCTGTTATATCTTCTTGCTCTTCTCTTACTTCTTGAACCTGGGGATCAACTATAGATTCTTTCTCTTCTCCTTGTTCAATGGTTAAATCAGCATCAGGCAACACGTCATCATCATCAGCATTTTTTTCTCCTTTTTCTACATTCTCTGTTATAGTTGTATCTTGTTGTGGTTTCACAATTGAAGAATCAACCACAGATCCCTCTGTTTTACTGGAACTCGAATCAGGAGTCACAGAAGCCATTTTTTATAATCTTCCCATTGAAAGTAGGTGGCGTTTGTTGTTGTTGTTGATTTTTTTTTTCTTTTAAATAAGAGAAAAGATCAAGTCACGTGGTTTAGAACTACTTTAATTATAAACAAATTCCTTTTATTTGCCTGCAGACTTTACAAGATCGAAAAACTTCTCCTTTGATAACTCTGTTATCAGTTTTTCTTTCTGTTCAACGTTTGTAATCTTAGTTGAGGATACCTCTGCAGTGGTTCTTGTTTGAGTTGACATTAAAACGTTAAATAGACGAATAACACCTCTTTGTGCAGTTTTTTTTAGTTTCTTCTCATGATCAAATATACTTCTTGCATCTTCATCTGCTTTTGGTAATAAATCTCTTATTCTATCCTTATCATAGATTTTTTTCTTCTCTGAAAGTAACTCTCTTTTAGCTTTTGCCTCTAATTTTTCATTCTCTGCCTTCTTAATGGTTTGTTTGGATCTTGCCAAGATTGGATCTTTTCTATCGTATGCTTTTAATTTCGAACCAAGGATCGCTGTGACGGCATTTGCAAATGATTCACTACCATCGTCTTTATTCTTCTTTCTTTTCTTCAACTTTGGTAAGTTTGAATCTGAATCTGAATCTGAATTTGAGTCTGATGCATCTGAATTTGAATTTGAACTTGAACCATCAGAACTAACATTGTCAATATCTACTTCATCATCCTCCAGTTCTGAATCTATTTCTGAACCATCATTTGAACTATCAACTGAATTGAGTGGTTTTGTTAGTACATTTCATCTAGGTTTCATTGACTTTTTGAGCATGCACTTACGCTCACGTTTCTCTCCCAGCACCGAACTGTTTGTCCCTGTGGCTTTATTCAATTTGACCGATACTCTTCCCTTAGACATCTCTTCTATTATCTGTGCTTTTAATTCGTTAGCTCGTTAAAACATAGACCTACAAAATTCTGTCACCATAATAAATTTTAATTTTTTTTTTTTTTTTAATAATATTATGTAATACAAGATGAGCCGGAAGTTCCACTATTAATCACGTGCCAATGTGCTGTGTACCCTCGTATTTTGTTCTTTTTTGTTCTTTGTTTACATTTCTGAAACATCAAACAACACAAATAAACAAAGAACACAAATTTTTGCTTTTAAACTGTTACTCCTTATCTTCACACTCTTTTTTAAGTGGAAAATGTCCAGCGAGAGACGGCGCTCTCAGATCCCCACGCTTCAACTTCCCAAACGCGACAACTCCTTGTTGAGATCCCCAGTCAATTCATTGTCATCTTCTACCCCAGGTCCCATCACTCCTACAAAGAAGAGTCGATCTCCTTTCAAAGACAACAACTCTGAGAAATTGACGCCCAATTCCTTCACACACTCGTTACAAATAGGCAGTATGGATAATTCTAAAAAAAAAGAATTTGAATTTTTAAAAGATGCCATAGCTTCTCAAGAAGAAGATCTTGAAGATGTTAAAACTCAAACTTTAACTGTTAAGACTAAGATTGGACAGATGGAGATTGAGCTTGATGAGTTGGAACAACGTTATAACGAGATCAACAAGTTACATCGATTGAAAATTGTGGAGTTTGATAGTATTGAATTTGAGAAGAAGGCACTTTCTGAAGAGATGAAACAAAAATTACAAGTTGAGATATGTGAGATGGAAGGAGAATATGAAAGAATAAGAAGGGACATTGAGACAGCAGCATTGAATGAAATTGAAGAAATTTACGATTCTAAAATAAACAAATTGAAACAAGAAAAAATTGACATTTCATTAGATTTACAAAAAATTTCTAATGAAATTGACAACAATCCAATTGAATTGGAAAAAAATTTACAAATTTTACAAGATAAATTTGAAATTGAAATGACAAAGATTAAGAGAATGATGAATGAGACAAGAAAACAACTTGAACAAGAGTTGAATGATTTAAAATTACGCAAAAATGACAAATTACGCAAAAAAAATCAACTATCACAAACAATTGAAATTAAGCAAAAAGAATGTACAAAAGTTCTTCAAGAACTTACAAATAGACAAAATTTGAATAAATCACGATACAATGAGATCAAACAAGTTGAAGAACTCATCTATTTAGAAAATTTGAAAATTCAAGAACAAAATAACCAATTGGATATTTTAAACAAAAAAATTGATTGGAACAACTGTAAAACTGTGGAATTGAAAGATTCATTTGTTCAAGAAGAATTGTTGAGGAGAAAACTTCATAATAAGATGCAAGATATGAAAGGAAACATTCGAGTTTTTTGTCGAATTAGACCACCATTAAATGAACCTTTTGAAACGTTAGATATAAAAGTTCCAGATAATGAAGAAGAAGAACAAGTGATTGAATTGAAAGATCCCAAGACAACATCACACTCCTCCTCTTCCTCTTCATCATCATCGTTAACGTTTAAATTTGATAGAGTTTTTCAAATGGATTCAACAAATGGTGAAATTTTTGAAGAGATTAGTCAATTGGCACAAAGTTCTTTAGATGGATTCAAAGTTTGTGTATTTGCATATGGACAAACAGGATCTGGTAAAACTCATACGATGTCTGATCATGATGGTATGATTCCAAGAATAGTTGAACAAATTTTCACAAATGTTGAAATATATAAAGAAAGAGGTTGGAATTATAAGATTATTGCAGAATTTTTGGAAATTTATAATGAGCGTATAATTGATTTATTAGGAGGAGGAGGTGGAGGTGATGGTGGTGAAGTGGGTGAAGTGGGTGATGGTGGTGGTGGTGGTGAAGATGGTGTGGGTGATAGAAAAAAACATGAAATTCATCATGATTCAACAACACAAACAACTACGGTTGACGGTTTAAACAGTGTTGAAGTTAGATCATCAAAAGATATGAAAATTTTATTACAAACAGCTTTACGCAAAAAATCAATTGCCACTACCCAAGCAAATGAACGATCATCAAGATCACATACCGTTTTCATCATTCGAATTCAAGGTTTTAATCGTGCAAAAAACCTTCAAACTCAAGGTTTATTAAACTTAATTGATTTAGCAGGTTCTGAAAGACTTTCTCATTCAAAAGTTAAAGAAGTTGAAAGATTAAAAGAAACTCAATCTATTAATAAGAGTTTAAGTTGTCTTGGAGATGTTATTTATTCTTTAGGAAACAAAAATTCTCAACATATTCCTTTTAGAAATTCCAAGTTAACATATCTATTAAAATATTCTTTAATTGGGAATTCCAAAACTTTGATGTTTGTCAATATTTCACCTTTTAAAAAATTTTTCAATGAAACTGTTAATTCTTTGAGATTTGCTACAAAAGTTAATAACACTTCTTTACAAAAGATGTAATAAATAATTAATATAAATAATAAATAAATATAATAAATAAAGTGGGGGGAGGTGGGGTTTGTTTTATAGTCGAATCTTTATCAATGCATTTTTTTTAAATTCTTGTCTTTTTAATTCATCATCATCATCATCTTCATCTTCTTCTTCATCTTTATCTTTCTCAATCTTTACAAGTGAATTTTCTTTGTCATTGATTAAACCAGGTCCAATTTTAGACCAAATTTGCTGATGGTTTAATTCAGCCCATTTAGAAACTTTTGATCTATCGATATCATCACTAAACTTATAGATTGATTCGATTAAACTAGGAGTTATTGAAAGATCATAGTCATTACAAATTTCACCCAATTTTGCAATTCCAATTGAAGTATAACCATGATAACAATATGCAATGATCAACTGTTCTAAATTTTGTTGATTTGGTAATATCCCAATTTGGTCTAAATTATTCCAAATTTTTAAAACTTGTGATAGTGATATAAACGTAAAACTTTTCAACAGGATTGAGACTGTTGTGTTGTTTGCACTATGGTTTATCTGATCGTAGAGATCTAAGACGGATCTTATATCTTGAAGATTAGAATAGGCACCCATTATTGAATTCATCAGATTAACATCTGAATTGATACAAAGATCCATTTTTAAAATTGTATGCAACGTTTCAACACCATCTTTGTAAAGATCATTACCAAATTCATCAAAGAGATGGATGTATAAATTTGAATCAGGTGGTGGAATTGAACCTGTTAATCTATGTTTTTTTTTCAAATTTTGAAAAATTATCATTGCAAAATCGTGTTTATGATAAAAAGTTGTAAATTTTGAAATTAAAAGTGGATAGATTTGATAAGGTAATTTGAAATGATTATCCATTGCTTTATAAACGTCAAAACATTCTTCATAGTTAAGATCTTTGTTGTTTAAAATCCAATCTTCTAAAACTTTGTACAGTTCAGGATATTTATCAATTTCATACTTCTCATCTTCTTCTTCTAATGGTGGCAACTCCAATCTTAGAAATTCAATAGCATCATATGGATATGTTAAAAACACATTTTGCATCATTGAAGCCATTGATTTATGGTTTAAAAATTTGATGAAAAGTTTGAATTTTTTATACCATTGAAATCTTTCATCAATTGACATGTTTGAATCTTTTGAAATGATACAAATCATTTCATTCAACAAATTTGAATCTTTTTGAAATTCATCTGACCATGAAATTCCATCTAAAAGACTCTTTTCATAAAATTTTTGTATTAATTTTGAATTTTCAAATTTTATCAATTTATTTAATGAATTGATATAATAAACTTTAGATCTTGTAAAATTATCATTATTTGAAATCCAAAATTTTTCAAAAATTTTCAACTGTTGAGGATGAGAATAAATAATTGGTAATGATAAAGTTTCAAATAAAGTTTGATGGTTTGAATTTAAATTTGAATTATCATTATCATTATCATGAATTAATAACAAGTTTGAAATTTTTTTTTGTAAAAAATTGGTAAAACCTTGTTGATAAAGTTGAAACTGTAATGATAAAACTTCATCTTGATTAATTTTTGAATAGATTAAACTTTTTTTTGAAATTTTTTTAACATCATTTTCAATAATCCATTGAGTTAATATTCTCAATTCATCTTTATTAATTTCATAATCATATTCATTTTTTTTTTTAATTTGTTGTTCAATTGATAAAATTTTGGTTAAATTTTTTTGAAATAAAGTTTCCAATTTTAAAACTTCAAAACATTGAGTTGATAAGATTAAATTTTTTAAAGAGTTGTTAGTTTTTTGATTTGACTGTTTTGTAATAAAGTTAACAATTGTTTCTAATTCAACAGGATCAATTGCAAATAAACTAAAATTTTCAGAATAAAATTTTTTAATTTTTTGTAAAGTTAATTCAACTAAAAAATCATGTTCTTTATGTTCTTTAATTCCAATTTCTTTGGAATATTTTGAAAACAGATAATCACAAACATTGATCACTTTAACAAAGATTAATGGATGATTATTATTATTCTCTTGATTATTCTCTTGAATTTGGTTAAAAACAACTTTTGAAACAGTTTTAAAAGTTTTTGATAGTAAAGAAGGATCTCTTTCAACAAATGCTTCAATAACTTGAGAAATTTGATCTGTAAATCCTAAAATTGTCAGATATTTTAGAAATTTTTCCAATATTTCAAACATCTCATCTGGTTTTTTTTGTTCAATTGCAAAATTTGATAGTTGAAGGTATAACCTTGGAATAAATTTTGCTTTTGTAAAATTTGAAGAGTTGATTTGATCAATTGTAACGTTATAGATTGAAAGAGTTTCTTTGTTTGAAATCCATGGAATAATTGTAGAATTTGTTGTCGAGCTTGTTGTTGCAAGTTGATCCAATTTTTTAATAAGATCATTCATCAAATAAAGTGAATCATCTTGATTTCCAATTTTATCTTTCAAATTTTGTTTCAATTTTAAAATCAATTCTATTGATCTTTGTTGTGTTAAATTTGAATCTCTCAACTCTTGAAATGTAGTTGTAATGAATCCATCATCTTGAAATTTATTCTTCTCTCTGTTTGTAATTGTTGGTTTAAAAGGATTCCAGGAGTTTTCAAAAGATGAAGATGAATGATATTGTTCAATTAATGTAATCAACCGTATCTTCCTTGGCCTCGATCTGCAAAACCTTTGTATAAACATCATCCACAAATCCTCTTCCTATTTATACTTTCAATTTTATACTTTTCTCTATTTTATACTTTTATACTTTGAACTATTTTAACTTTTTTTTTTATTTAATCTATTTTTTTATTTAATCTATTTTTTTTTTATTTATTTTGTGGGGTTTTTTTGTAAAAATTTTTGAAGTCTTCTAATTGCCCAATTTTGACCAATAAACTTAACATCAGGATCACTTAAACCTTCTGTTAAAGTATATTTGGACCAAAATTTATGATCTTTAAACCTTGGATCTTCAATTGGGAATCCAACTGAATGACGAATTTCCGCCACTGCTGATCTTAATTCAGATGCAAATCTTGATCTCAACTCTTGAGCTTGTTTACCAAATTTTAACTCATGGTTTAAATCAAGTGAATTTGAATTTGAAATTGAATCCAATTGATTTTTAACCAATTCTAACCATTCTCTTCTAAAATTTTGAATAACTTTATCATCTATTGGATTACCTATTGTAACTTTAATCTTTGCTCCATAATTTTTTGGTAATAAATATTTAAACCATCCTTCATCTTCTTGATCTCGATCTTCTTCTTCTGAACCTTCAGGTTTAATTTTTTCAAAACCAGTGGCAAATATTGGTAAAATTATTGGTTGTCTTGTTGATTCTAATATAATTCTAGTTATCCCCCATTTAAAATATCTCATTGAATTATTAAAAGGTTTTTGTAATTGAAGAACAAATCCTTCAGGAAAAAGATGAATCCATGAAGGTTTATTACGAATTAATGGTGCCATATAATTTTCAATCTTTTGAGTGGTTAAAACTGATGGTTGAACTTGTTGTTCATAGCTTAACCAATTTGAACAGTTATCTTCATCTCCATCATAGATTAAATTTAATGTATCATCGGGACTCATTAAACGAATAGATGCATCAATTGAACCTTGAAAAGGTCCTCTACCAAATCTTTGAGTACTCAAAATCTTACCTAAACTGAAAAATTTTGACAAGATTGGATTTGTAAAACAAATGTTATTAGCTGCTAAACCCCATCTTATCGTATCAACGTCTTTAAAATAACTCCATGGTAACATTCCCCATAAAAAAGGATCATCAACAACAGACATATGATTCATCAACGTTATTAACCCACGATTTTCTAATTTAGATCTCTCTAAAGCATGATCAAGACGATCAAGACCTTCAATAACTGGATTATAACTTGTAAATAGAACTAATTTAGAA